>JASDQU011402381.1:7758-21455 GCA_032191745.1 Picea mariana | reverse complement strand
AGACCGTGTACATCGAGATTTGTGCCAGAAAATAAAAATTAAATGTCGGGTTTCCATGTCATGATAGGATATCTCTGATCCTTGGCCTTCCATATACTGGAAACATTCTGAATCGACCCTTCAGTTGCATTTTGAAAGCTATAAAGAGGCCAATTCCAAGCTATCGAAAAGGAGAATTCAACTTTGAGATCAAAGTTACTTTGGAGAAATTATTACTTCATATTGAGTCTTCATCCCTTTGTCCTTTAATTCTGAACACAGTGTTCATCCCCCAAGCTCTTCCCTTATTGATGGAGAACCCCATTGTCTCACTTCTATGAGCTTGCCTTTGGTGGAGGATTGAAGTGGTGGAGGCCCAGCTGGAAGGAACTTGGTTTCTAGGTTCTGAACCATGCCGACACAGAAGTCTGTAATATTTTCACTTCTGCTGATCATTTATTAATAGAAATACTCTCTTCCCATCCAATTGATATCTTGCAAATATATGATTTATTATCCATGGGCATGTTTGTTTAGTATATTAATGGATTATGATATCTAATGTGCTAACCTCTTATATTATCACTATATGCTTTCTCTACTTGTTTGTTGAGAACTTGTTGCAGGTATAAAACTCTGGGTCAAAGTGCTCAACGATGGACATCATCAAACATCTGGACGAGGTAGGTCCCTTTCTTACCTCACTTGCACATTGGTTTATATAGCATGCTTTTGGGATAGAGTTTATTTCTGCATTCATATCCGTCTGTTGTGGTTTACCCTAGCCATAGAGACATTTTTCTCATAAAAACTCATACCATTATACATCAAACAAACTTGGGTCCATTACCCAAACCTTCATGCTACCGTAATTTGCTACCAGACTTCCTCCAAGGGTTGACATCAATCTACAATATGAATCTCCAATGGTTGACATCAATGAAAACCAAAAATCCATACCAATTGTCCATCAACCTAATCCAATTGTCTGACAATGATGGACTTGGGAAGACAAGATGACGAGTCAATACATACTACTTGAGATGACTATGGATAATTGAGAGCATGTCTATTTGTTATAGTTTTGTTTGTGTGAAATGGTAGTGGCACCATTGATAAAGTATAGGAGAATAAGGAATAACAAATGTAGGGTTCTATGGATGAGGAGTAAAGGCTATAGGACTATTGGGAGCACTCTAAGTGTGGGGGGTTGGAATGAGAGTTAGGGTTTTCTGAGGCTTGGAAATTAGTCCACCATTGAACTTTACATTCAATTTCCAAGGTATGTTCTAGTCCTAGTCAAGGGAAACACTCTAAAACATGGAAACTTTGAATCTAACAAAAGCCAATACAATAGAATTAGATTTAACAATAAATACCTCCTCTAGATCTAGAACCTAAAGTTGAATGAAAATCTAAGTGAACACCTCAATGTACTATTGTAATGTCTTCATAGGTTCTTGACAGAGATGATACCATGTGGATAGTATATTTTTGAGGTGGATTGGATGGTAAAAATGATATTGGAGGGTGTAAAAGAATACCTCCCAAGTGTTGATACAATGAATACCTTCTCTAGATATAGAACCTAGATTTGAATGCAAAGCCAAGTGAACACCTCAAAGGACTATTGTAATGTATTCCTAGTTTCTTGAGGGATGATAGTAGGTACCATCCGGACAATAGATTTTTTAGGTGGCTTGGATGGTAAAAATGCTATTGGAGGGTGTCAGATAAAACCTCCCAATAGGTCCACACAATATGAAGAAATATTAAATAACTCATGCACATAGTCAAAGGGATGGAAATACACATTTACATGAGTACACTCAATACACTCAAGTCAAAATAGAAAGATTGAAAAGAGGATGAGCTCCTTAAGTGATAGATGTTGAGTTGAAAGTTGTTGGAAAGGTGGGTGCATCCTCCTTAGGGAGGAAACCTAGGCTATCTCAAAGTGTGAATATCAAATATGATAGAATTGATTTACATTGATCGTGATATAGGGGCCATTTATTAAACTATTTATTTTACACAAACAAAATAGAATATGTTATTTTGTTGAAATAGATATATAAGTCAACAATATAAAATAGCAAGCCGATAAAAATAGAAACATATAACTAAGAAAATAATCAAACTTAGTACAAGAAACTTTAAAATTGGAACTCACTTTTTCCCTGTCATCCAATTTATCAATATTACTGTCAATGTTCATTGAATCAATCGTTAACTCGATAAAGAATTCTACATTGCCAAGTCTTTGGAATAGGCCTTTATGCACATTGAACATTTGAAAACATCAATGTTGAGGGAGAAATAAAATGCCACATCAAATTACATTCAATAATCTCTAAAAACAATATCATTAAATGTATAATAGGAATACCTTAATGAGTGTAACATCGCACTCTTGCACGCATTGAACGAACTTATTATTTGAGGACACTTGCTTGCAAGTGATATAGATTATTATACTATTGGCCATTGATTATGATTATGAGGCATTATGGATGTGATTCTATGTTATTTTTCTGTATTGACTTAAACAGGTGCTATTAACTTGGTTCTCCTGAGTGTGCAGGATTTTGGACCTCGAGGATGCAGAGGCAACGATGAAACCCTTGGAGTTCAGATCGAGTTAGGGAGTGGACTATTGGGTTTTATTGTTGTATATATGACATATGTGCATCTGATTAGATGTTATGATTATGGATCTCATTTATGACATGATTCATTGATGATGCAAGCTGACGATAGCTTGAYGACCGAACTCACATGTGGAGTAGAGGGACCACGCATGACTGCCAGAGACGTTGAGGGAGAGGTGACAGTATCTCTGCCATAGCCTACTAGCACTCCCACCGTGGCTTGAACTATAGGTTAATGACTACCTAGTTCGAGAAGATGCACAATGTCGTGAGGGAAGACTGCGACAGTTGCTCACGATGATTATAAGGGGTGCGCAATAAGGTAGGGGCCTTATTCCTTAGAGGCCCTTAGTCTCCTATAGGATCACCTGGCGGAGTATTGACTCAAGGGGTTTTTGATGTCTACCAACTCAGTCAAGAGGCGAGTGGCACCCTTGGAGCGCGTAGTGTGTCTTGAAGGGCACGTCATGCAAGAAAAATAGAAAGAGGCAAGTGGGACCCTTGGAGCATGTAGTGCCTCCTGAAGGGCATGTAACGCAAGAAAAATGGAAAGAGGTGAGTGACACCCTTGGAGCACGTAGTGCGTCCTGAAGGGCACGTTGCGCAAGGGAAGCATAATGAGGTGAGTGGCACCCTTGGAGCACCTAGTGCATCCTGAAGGGCACACCACGTTGCTAACTAATAAGAGAATAAACCTATATGGCCTTAGAATGAATAACGTGATACAAAAGATTTAAAAACAATTTCCCTAATAAAATGTCGCCTAGCCTTGAAAATTAAAATCTAGGTCTAAAGTAATACTTGTGGTAAAAATAAAAATAATAATAATCATCATTAAACATGTGATGAAAAGGGGGTAAGAAACTTGATTAAATTATTAAAACCAAATTATTGAGGGATTTAAAATTTTAAAAGGGAAATGATTGTTTTGTTACACATGCTAATTAAAATTTATTAATTAAAAAGAAAAAGGGGAAAAAGATAAAGTCTACACTTGCTAATTTGAGTTTTAGATAAAAAGGGAAAGAGGGAAATTTAAAAGAATTAGGAAACTAAGGGAAAAAGGGGGAAACATAAGGAAAAAGAATAATGACTAACTTAGTAAGGTATCTTGAATTTAAGAACTTTCTAAATTGAACTCAACTAGTAAATTAGTAAGGGGGTAAGCCATTAAAATGTGTAAGGGAATATGGGGACACCTAGGAGCGATTCTAGGATTGCTTTTAGGTGGGTGAGGAAATAGGGGTAATTAAATAATTACTGAAATTAATTTTTGGTGCAACGAAGGGGATGGGTGACACATGTACGGGGATGATTTTTTTGAATTAAATTTTTGAACAATAAATTAAATGGGAATTTGAGAAAGAAAATGACTTAGAAACTCTATATAAAGGAGGGAGGAGGATGAGGATGGATCTCCTCTATTATGCGTAACGTTACACTGCAAAATTTTAGACTTGACTGACTTAGCTTGTGGGAGTTGGGATACCCAGCTCGGTGAGGAGTGGTAGCTCGGCCTTGCGAGGCGAGTTGGGAGCTAGTTGTTCTTTGGTTTAGTGTGTGTGGCCCCTTTGCGGCTCAGGGGGATAAGGGGGAAGAATAGTACCCCTAGAGTTGGCTGTGAGGTACCTGTGAAGTCTGATCGGTCGACAAGGGGGAGCTGCACGAAGCACGCGGGACAACGACTCAGAGCGGGTGACTTGGGCTACGGTGCACATGATTTTATTCTGCATGGTAGATTATTATTGACCTTACACTTTCATTTCTATACTTTTAACTGTGTAAAGAAGGTGTTGACTTAGCATTTTAATTGAGAACTTAATTTCCCCTTAGCCTTAATCTCGCGGCTTGACTTGATTCCCTTGGCATTCGATCCCTGAATGTTGTGACTGTCCTATTGGTTTTATTGATTTTTTGTGAAGAGTTTTTCTTTTTACTTCACCCTCATCCCTAGTTCACCAGTACATGCCTGAGAAGTCGGCCAGGAGCTAAATCGACGGTCGTCACTTCGGTGCATAGCGACCTATAGATTCTAACACCCTTCTTTTCTGTGTGTGGATGATGAGCGAAGGATATTTTTTCCCATCCACCTACCCTTACTATCTTTGTGCTGATTGATCCTTGGTTGAATGAGTAAGTCTTACGCCCTCTTGTGAATGAGTATTGTTGATTCATTGCCGAATGATTGATTTGATTGTGCCCGGATTTGGAATTCATTCTACTGTTGAATTACACATTTTAGGCATCCAGAGTTGAATTCATTTTTATGGTTGGAAAAAACACTTTATGCATCCATTTTTTATTTCGTTATACTGCTAAATTTAACCCTTACCTGCGTTTTAAAGTACCACGACCTTCCAGCGAATCTCGTTGTTGATATACCTGTGTTTTAATGTTATAGGACAGTGAATTATTTAGAGAGCTTTATAAATGATTATTTACTGTATTTACACAGATTTTGATATGTCTGCTTGATATGTAATAGTGGATAGCAATCTTGTCATGTATTGACAACAATAATTTGGTTAGCCTCATCTTGTTAAATTGCAATATATAAATCTTGTTAGACCAACGATTTCTACTATCAATGTTGGACAATGTTTTTGTCATATCAACACAGCGAAATTATACTACTGACAGTACTTATATAGCGATTGATGTTATTGACAACAAAGGCATTTTAATATACAACAATAACATTTTAATTTGATTGATGGTCTGCGATTGGAATGTACACGACGATTTTATTTAAATTGATTATTGCAGTGATTGACAACGTTATCATCCTTTATATTCAGTTAAACAACAATTTTAGATCGATATACAACCTTTATATATTGGCAGCGAGTTGATGTAACAGAACGGTTAATATAGAGTGATTTTATATAATGGAAGGGCAACAAATGGAACACTGTGTTTGACTGTGCCAATCGAGGCGTCTCTTCTGCAAATTGGTGGTGTATCTATGGTGAATCAGGTGGCGTTTTAAAGGCAACATTTCCATTGGTAAGAATGATGGATAGATTATTGATTATAGACAACTCATTATGGTGATGATGACAATATGTCCAATTTAGAGAGCAACTCCTTAACTATGTTTTTATACTGGTTTCAAATTTAAAAGGGGTGGCAGTTTATATTATTGATTACTTGGTTAAAGGCAAGAATCAATATCAAATTGCTTATTTCTTATTACAATGGATCTTTACCTCGAGTGGTTGTTTGACAATGTTTTTTTTAAACTGTGGTTATTATAATTTATGTGACAACGTTTTTAAGGAAGGATCTCTACGTTTTATTGGGATGATCCTATTCATTTTAATTAATGTTCCTTTGCGTTTTTATTGTGTATTTGCAACTTAATGGCCATACTATGTATATCTAGATTCTGCCAGGGTTAATACCTTTAACTCAACGATTTTTATTTGTTGTTAGCATTCTTGTAGGTTTTGACAACAATTTGATTATCATTTCAATCTCTGCATTTAAGACCCTTAAAAACAACCACTACATTCTGATAGACATGCTTAATGCATTTAAAGATCAGTGTGCTATAAATCGCTAGTCTGTGCTTATGGAAGGCATGTTAGCATGGCTAGGACAACGAATTTATTGGTTTATTAATTGACTACGATGGAAGATGTATAGACAACATTAATATATTTTTATTAGACAACCTGTTGTTTATTTGCACAATAGTTTTTATAAACAACCATCGCATGTGTTAATAGACAATGTGGATATCCTTGGTTTAGACTGGGTTTCCATCCCTTAAGACATCCAAAAACTTGCATATTTAACCCCTTGCAATTTCTTTTAATGTTTTTCTAACCCTTCTTAAAGGAAACGATATAACTGAGTGATATCACCGCAATTCCAATATTTTGAAAAGTTAGCAAGTCCAGGTTATGCATCAAGGTCCAGTTGTGTACAAGAGTTATTTAGTAATAAAATTTTTTTTTGCATATGAAACTCATTTTTAACTTGAAGGGTCTTATTGTTTACCTAGTTAGTTATTCGTTTCACCTCGAGGAGTTAGGTTTTCAAATTTCATAATGATAGCTAGTTAGTGTAAGCATACATGATGGATTGGGGATTGGAGCCCAACATTAATTAAGTAACTTGGAAGGTTTTGTTTTAACTAACTCTTCTTCTAATTTTTAAAGTTAAGTGATAATAATAATAGATAAGTTGGTCAAGGTTGAGATAGTTAATTTAACCAATATATAATAATTAATAAGTGTTTTCCCTTTACCTCAATGAATGATTTTACTTGTAAAGTTTTGTTTCAGGAACTTGAAGGTCCCTTGTATAATAAAAGTTGTAGTTTCCTCATGATAAGATCATTTTTGATGAAGTGGCATAACCTTGTGCCTTCGGGCGATTTGTAAATGGTGGTTGGTCATAGCGGTTTCACCACACGTTGCCTTGTAGGAAACAAGAAATCCTTCGGCTAGTTGCACTTTTCATTTTGAATGAGATCCATTTTCATCTTGTTGTCTCATTGCTTTGGAGCACAGGTTAATCAGCATGTTTCAAAGATGATTTGGCATCCTAGAATGAGGGGTTTAGCCTGGTTTAAGGGTCTATATATGTTATGTTGCACAAGGATTACTTTCATGCTTATCGCCTTGTGTTGGCATGATTCCTGAGGAGGTGATCATTGCGCACCCTGAGGGATAGAGGCGCGATAACGTGGTTGGAGTCTGTGATTCTTGTTGTGGGCGTGTTTCATTGTAGTGGTAGTTTGTGTTTGGGTTATAATTCCCTCATGCATATGGGTTTTGAGTTTTATAGAGGTTCTAGCGCTAGTCGTCAAGGTTATTGTGTCGGGATTGTGATGACTGTCCTTAGCCTGTAGGCATTGTTGTGTTGTGTTGGATGGGTAATCGCTCCTGTCTTTTGATTTACGCATTCTTCTCCCATTTTTTCATTATGCTAGTGCTTGATTCGCTTTTACCTATTGCCTGATCTACGCATGTGTGTTCGTCGTCAGGTTGGGTGGTTCAACTGTTGTTTTCATTGCCTTCCTGCCTAAAAATAAGCTAGAATTTTTTATTTTACTTTTGCTTCACTTGTAGTCGTAACAACTGGGGTCGTCACATATGGTATCAGAGTGGGTTCAACCCTGCGACTGTGGATCACCAGGCTTTCGAGTGCAGTAAACTCGTGAGTGTTAATCCTTTTGTTAATTAAAAACCTTAACGTTTCCATCTGATGATCACATTTAGAGGACTCCTCAGAGGTTCAGAACGTGGTGTCGTGGAAGGAGGTGCGACACCTCCAGAAGTTCCTGCACCCTCAGAGTCGAACCCCCAAGGGGAAGAAAAATTCCTTGGGTTGGATTCACTTGTTGTAAGGGATTATGATGGTCTGACAAGGCCCTCTTAGGGAATTTAAAGGGCATTGATTCACCATCGGTACTGAGATGAGGCTTGGGCACCTGTACCCCTGAGGGTCCACAACGCGCCCTAGATAGTACTGTTAGAATCCACCGAGAACTCGAGAGAGTTGATTTCTTGAGTCCACGAGTGTCGCAGATGGCTGTCTCATCGAGGCACAGTTGTATAGAAAGGCGTTGTGCTTTGTGCTGCGTGATTATGACCTCTAGCGTGAAGGTACACATGGTGGTATTTCAACTGAAGGGGGGCGCTCTTCTATGGTGAAGACGCTCCTGCCACAATTGAACATGGTCGTCGAAGATGTGTCATGGGAACTGTTCAAGGAATGGTTCTGAGAGAGGTACCTATCAAAGGAATTCATTGAGAGTCAGCTCAACAAGTTCAACACCTTGCGACAGGGTGACCGTACGGTGCCCGAGTATGAGGACCATTTTGGAGTTTCTTCGGTATGCTCCGCACCTTTTTACCAAGATCTTAAGGCCAACAAGTTTGTGTTGGCCTTAGTGTTAGGATCCAACTTCTACTTCAGGTACCAGGATTACTAGACCGAAGTGTGATGGAATGTGGGGATCCAAATTACCTGTATTACTCCATAGAGGAAGGGGCCGAAGCATCTGGATCAGCTGGACCCACTATCGTGGGAGTTTTGGGCAAGGCCCATCGGATTCTTGTAGTGGTGAATAACCGCTAGGAAGAGCACCAGTTGACTTTGCTCGAGACGTCAGGTACCATTGCTGACTAGACCCTTAGTATTGATAGATCCCATTTCTACCGAGAGATTCATCTCTAGTGCAATGCTAAAAAGGATTAAGGTAAAGGCAGTCGAACATGATGAGTTTACCTTGTATAGATGGCTCCAGGAGCCAACCAAAAGGTTGGAGGAAAGGTTATAGGATGTACCCTTAACCCAGGAGAGTTTTTCACTAGGGTCGACCTATATGTCACGATCTTAGTATCTTATGACGTCGTAATCGGTATGGACTGGTTAGAATCGCATGAGGCGATACTCAATTGTAAGACAAAATGGTTGAGCTTGGTCAATGATGAGGGACAAAGATGCATGATTGTAGGATGGAACCAGGAAGTTTCCCTGAGGTTCATCTCTTCCTTGCAGCTATAGAAGAACATGCGCAAGGGATGTAAGATTTATGTGATCCTTGCGTTAAATGAGAAGGGAGTAGCAGAAGGTCTATAACACCTTCCAGTGGTGAGATAATTTACATACGTATTTTCTGGAGGAGTTATCTGGGATGTTGTTGGAGAGGGAATTGGAGTTTACCATAGACCTAAAACCGGGGACTGAACCAATAGCGAGGATGCCTTATCATATGTCAACCCTAGAGTTACAGGAGTTGAGAATGCAACTGAAGGAGTTGTTGGACCTAGGACTTATATGTCTAAGTGTGTCACCATGGGGTGCATGTTGGCCCTTGGTTATGGAAGGAAGCGAATAACAAGGAAGGAAAGGTAAAAGGTGAGCTTCGTGGGAGACACAGTAACTTTCACTGAGTCAAAGTGAGCAAAAGAGTAGGAAAGATGGAGCAAAGTGCGAAAAAGAAAGCTATTGAATGAGGAGATCAGGGATGACAGATGAACAAGGAACAAGGATCATGGACAACTCAACAAGCAGAGAAAGCCATCATTGGATGCTTTAGAGAACTACACGATGAAGAAGGAAAGATAGGATGGCGAAGCCCAAAAAAGTGGGTCAAGTTGACCTAGGGTTTTGGTATCTAGGGTTTTGGCACCTAGGTTTCAACCTAAGGATATCGATGAGGGATTGTAATGTATAAATAAAAGTCAAGAGGACCTGGGTCGGGTTGGTCATTGAGTATTGGTATGATATTGTTGTTATATCTCTGTTGTGGAGGGAGAGGATTGTATTGTGAGATCTTCAATTGTGTGCGAAGGTCAAGTCCTACAACTAGGTGCACAGGAAGGGGAGAGAAAGAGAGAGAAGAAATAAGATCTGCTAGATGAGAGCGCAGATAAGAACTGTATGATTTACCTTAATAAATCATAAGCACAGTTCTGTGGATGTATCCCTAGAGAGAGGGTGAACCATGTATATTTTGTGTTGTATGTGTGATTGATGCATGGATCTATATCATTGTTATATTGTTATTTACAGTCTTATGTTAGATTAGATCTATAGCTACGTAGGATAGACCTAGCTGATAAGTGATATATGAATGTTGTATTATTGTTGTGATAGATCCACTTGATATACCCCTGGTTGTAGACATTCTTGTCCTGCAACCCCCCTCTTAGCTACTTCAGGTGAGACTGCATCTGCTTCACAGGTGCTACCAAAAGGGCCAGTATCTAGGGCTTGTTGGTTCTCTCTTGGAGTGAACCTTGAGTCTGCCCCTGTGCCAACAAATGGTTCCATTGTCACGACAAGAATATGTGTAAGGGAATGTCAATGTGGCTCCCATTGAAGATAGAGATTCAGAAGTGGATAGAGGATCAAGAGAGGGACTTCCCTGAAGCCCAAAACAAGAACCCTAAGCTAAGTATTGAAGGTTGGTTGCAGAGACACATCTTCACTGATATTCATGAGATCTTCTTTGGAGGAATCCATCAAGATCTATACAAGTGGTTAGCTAGGTTAGTTGATACCCAGTTCGAGATTAGATCTAGACCTCCTGTGGTCTGGACGTCAGAGTTGATTAAGAAAGTTAAGAGAGTCGACAACGCTGTATCAAGGGTTGTAGATTATTGGTTTGATAGTACCATTGGAGGGTATATCATCGAACTTGCTGTTGACAGAACATAATCATATAGTCAGGTCGAGAGATACTTCTTCAAAGGACCCAGAGGAAAAAATTTACAATTTCTGAAGCTAAGAATCAAGATGTTGTTGCATGAAAAGAATGTCTTGAAGATACAATAGATTGGTTGGATCTGGAAAGGCTAATGTTCAAGAATTTAGATAGTGACAACGACATAGAAGATGGACATATGCACAGTGGGAAATTATTTCGAGGGGTTCACCTTGAGAACCTGTTCAAGCAAAACTGTGAAGACGAGGGTTTCTACAGTGGAGAAGAGGCAGATCTGACAGACGAAGAACATTCAAAACCCACCAGAGAAGAGAAAGAGGAAGCTGAAGAACTTTTCCAGAACGAGCCAGAAACATCAGGAACTGTGAAGACCACTGAAGTAAGTAATATCAATCCTTCTGTTATTTTGGAAATACTAAGTAATCAGAATATTCTGAATCGCCAGAATCCGCAAACTACTATTACTAGTAGTTCAACATCTACTCAGACAGGAAACCTAGGCAGCTCTATGGTAGATGAGATGAGGCTCCCTATCTTTAAAGGAGATGGATCTGAAGATTCTGATCAACATTAGTTTCTTTGTGAGGCCGTATGGAACATTAAAAATATAACCGATGAAGTTGTTAAAATAAACTAGTTTAGCACTACGTTGAGGGATCGTGCGTTGAGATGGTACATGAAGCTTGTCCAAGGACTTGCGCAGCCTAAGCCACTAAATGAGATCAAGAACACACTAGTTGCAGAGTTTAAAAAACTTAATTCAGAGTCACAATGTATTATTGAGCTGAAGGAGATCAAACAGAAGCTAGCCGAACCTGTTTGGGAGTTCGATCAGAGATTCAAGACACTAACAAGCCGATTGAATTTTAAGATCCTAGATGAGCAAAAAAAAGAATTGTTCATCGTTGCCCTTTTACCACACATCAGAGTTCCCCTGATGCAGTGGAAGATTGCATCACAGGCAGAAGCTTTGGAGATCACCATGAATCTTGAATCAACACATATGGGAGAATCTAGCTCAGGCATGAGCAGATCTTGAGCCAACTGACTAGTTTGTCTCTGTAGGTTGAGGATATGAAGAAGGACAAGGGGAAGGAAAAAAGAGAAGATATCTGGTGTGTAAGATGAATATCCAAAGGTCATGATAAAGAACATTGTCCCCTATTTCATGAATATTTGGCCTCAAGAGTGTTGAGCCCCTTGAAGCAAGTTGACCTTCCCTGGTGCGAAGTATGCAGAAATTGACATTGCCCTGGTGAGTGATACTATATGAAAAAGTATTTTCATAAACCCACAAACTTGTACTACACATTTTGTAAGTCTGTAGGGCATGATGATAGAGATTGTAGGGATTTTGACCTGATGCATGAAAGATCAAGAGACATATACAAGATCCAAGGTGAAGTACACCAAGAAGGAAACAATGCACAGTATAATTCTCCAGGAAGAGGAAGTTTCAATCCTCATGGTGGATACAAAAGACGAGGAGGAGGAGGAGCTATGGGTCAAGGCCGAGGACAAATAATCTGTTACAACTGTGCGCAGCCATGACATTTAGTGAGGGATTTCTAAAACCCTTGCACAACCTGCAGTTATTGCAATTCCTTTGAGCATGTCGTCGAGGACTTCCCTTTGTTGCTAGCTAAGCTTCAGGAAAGACGAGGACCTTAGCAGAACCCGAAAGTGCAACTGATATATATTGAACCTTGTGGAGCAGACCCTAGAGGCATTTTTATCACTCAAGGAGGTGCTACTACAGGAGAAGACAAAGCAGCCCAAGGAAAGACTGCAGACGACCACAGAGTTAGAAAAGCTACAGAGAAGACCCCAACGTTCGATGCTAAGAAAGAAAGACATATATTTGAGGAGGCAAGAAAAGAGTTCAAAGGAGATCAAGGGTCTTCATCAAAGAAACAACCAAAAATCAAAGAGTATGGCATGCCTCATRCGTTTGATCAGTCTAAGTCACCAACAGAAGGAAAAGAGGTAAGCAAAATCATGGAATTTTTGTGCACTTGTGTTAAGTTGATTCAAGATAAAAGTGTTGTACAAGAATTACAAGATTTAATCAAGCAGTATGAGCTACAAAAGATAGACTCCTTACTGAATAGGGAAGTGCACCAAATTGGGAAAAGGAGAAGGAAAAATAAAGAATTACACCTGAATGCTCAAATGGGAGAATATGATATAGACTATGTGGTCCTCGACTTAGGGTTGGAGGTCAATGTCATGACGAAGCAAACCTGGGCACTAATGGAAAAACCAAAGTTGATTTATTCCCCTATCAAGCTTATAATGGCTAATCAGAAAGCTGTCAACCCATTTGCATGATTGGAGCATGTCCCTGTGGACATCGATGGAGTTAGAACCTTTGCATGTTTTGAAGTAATTGAAATTGTTGATGACAACTGCCCTTATCCTGCATTATTAGGAATTGATTGGGACTTCAACAATTCTACTGTTTTTGATATAAAGAGGAGGCGTATGACATTTGAAAGATATGGCCTTAGGGTCATTTCACCTTTATATCTCATTGAGAGTCCTCGATACACAGAGCCTATCAGAGAAGAAGACCATGTGTACGAACTGGAAAACATCTACAAACTAACAGCCAGACAGCAGGATTATATCAATCCTACAACAGATGGGAATCTGAGCTGGCAAAGCAACAACACATGCTCATAAGACTCAGAAGAAGCGTTGGAGAAATGGCAGAACTAGATGTATGAAGTCTCTACCAGAAGATGTGCTAGACTAACCAGAGAGGTTCGTTGGATCAGCACAATAGTGAGTAACTTACCCACATTTGATGGGTTGAACCCTTTAGAAAACTTCTTATCAGAGTTTGAGACAAGTGTACCAACACAACATAGGTTGTT
>JASDQU011402380.1:83987-112161 GCA_032191745.1 Picea mariana | reverse complement strand
TTCTATGAAAACCAGGCTAAGGATGCAAGGATACTTCAAAAGCGCCTGAGTAAGGTAATACCTTGGAATAATAATATGACAACAGTTGCTCAAGTAATAAAACATAAAATCCAGAACCTGCCAAAGTTATATCTTCTGGATATTTCATTATAGCTCATCTTAGAGACAGATGCTTCTAATGATACGTGGGCAGTTGTATTGCTTCAGAAGAATGGACCAAAGCTGGAAGAAGTTTGTATATATTCTTCTGGATGTTTCAATGAGACAGAATATAAATATCCTTCATCCCATAAAAAAATATTAGCTGTAAAAAATGGGATTAAGAAGTTTATACTGTTTTTAAAACCTGTTCATTTTATTGTTAGAACTGATTTAAATCATATGAAAGGCATGCTGACTAATCGAAGACTTCTAGAACAGGGAAATAATAGAGTTCTCAGATGGAGCTTATGGATGGATGGATTTAACTTTGACATCCATTATAAGCCAGGAAAAGATAATTGCATAGCTGATCTGCTCACCAAAGAAGCTAAAGATAAAACCATAAGATTAACACAATGGACAACATTCTAATTGTTCTGAATGTCAAGAAGTTCCAATCCCTCTTATCAATATGATTAACTATACTTTTCCTAGAGGAGACAAAGACAATTCTACCACATTACCTCAAAGAAGTCTTGGACTAGGGAATCACACTCCCTCTTTCAAGAATAACTTAGTAGTAGCCATTTTATGGTTTTATCTTTAGCTTCTCTGGTGAGTAGATCAACTATGCAATTATCTTTCCCTGGCTTATAATGGATGTCAAATTCAAATCCATCCAGCCATAAGCTCCATCTGAGAACTCTATTATTTCCCTGTTCCATAAGTCTTTGATTAGTCAGCATGCCTTTCATATGCTTTAAATCAGTTCTGACAATAAAATGAACAGGTTTTAAAAACAATCTAAACTTCTTAATCCCATTTTTTACAGCTAATATTTCTTTATGGGATGAAGGATATTTAGATTCTGGCTCATTGAAACATCTAAAAGCATATATACAGACTTCTTCCAACTTTGGTCCATTCTTCTGAAGCAATGCAGTTGCCCACATATCATTAGAAGCATCTGTCTCTAAGATGAGTTGTAATGAAATATCTGGAAGATATAACTTTGGCAGGTTCTGGATTTTTTGTTTTACTACTTGAACAACTATTGTCATATTATTATTCCAAGGTATTACCTTACTCAGGCACTTCTGAAGTATCTTTACATCCTTAGCCTAGTTTTCATAGAACTGTCTAATATAATTTAGACAACCTAGGAATCTTTGCAACTGTTTTTGATCTAGAATCTCATCTGGAAATTCAAAGAGTTTCTTCAACACATGTTCCTATAACTCAACTACTCCCTTGGAAAGAATAATTCCTAAATATTCAATCCTTGTATGAGCCCAACAAAGCTTAGACTTGCTTAAAACCAAACCATGACAGAACAATAGATCATATACTGTCTTCAAGTGTTGTACATGATATTTAGTATCATAAGAACAAACAAGACGATCATCTATATATACAATGAAAAAATTCAAATGTTTAAAGATATCATCCATCCTTTTTTGGAATTCTGAGGGTGCATTTTTTAGTCCAAAAGGCATGACTCTCCATTGGTATTGTCCATTACGTACAACAAAAGTTGTTTTGTACCTCTCTTTAGGAATTATCCCTATTTGCCAGAATCCACTCTTTATATCAAACTTACTGAAGATGTTGCATTTACCAATCTTAGAGAAAAGCAATTCTTTAGAAGGAAGAGGAAATCTTATAGGAGGTAGAGCTTCATTTAAAGCTCTGTAATTTATAACCATTCTAGGCTTTCCTCATTTTTGTTTGCTATGTTTATTCACATAAAATGTTGGGCAAGACCAAGGGCTTCTACTTGGTTCTATTAGCTTTCTCTCTAGGAGTTCTTTTATCTCCTGCTGACAATATTCAATTTCTCTGGGAGACATGTGGTTGGTTGAGGCCTTTTGTGGTTTTGCAACATAATCTTCTCTATAGGGAAGACTGACAAAATATTGTTGTCTTGTCCAGAAAGCATTAGGATGATCTGATGTACAGTCTTTTTCTATCTTTTCTTTAACATCCTTAATTGCTTATAATCCATGTATTTTTGCATTGTTTATTATCATCTGGATCCGAACGAATTTCTCAGCAGTATCTTCTATCTGTGGGAGAGATTTCTTTACTGCAATCCTTGATTCATAGGAGGACTTACTAGGGACTATTATAGGTTTTCCCAAAATTGTAATTTGTACAAAATTGCTACCTATTGCAAATGGCAAACATCTATTTACAAATCTTGTCCAAGCAAGATATCTGCTCCAGTGTCAAAGAAATAAAGATTGACAACTACCTTTGCTCCTTGTATGATAATTGGAAAGTCAGGGGAAAAAGACTGAATTCTAATCTCAGTCTTATTTACTGCTCTGAAAGCAATGTCAATAGGCTGCCAATAATAAGATGGTATTGCTCCATATTTTTCACATGAATTCATAACGCCTGTATCAAGCTGTGCATCTAAAGTATACTGCAGATATCCTGAAACTTTTATATCCACAGAAATTAATAGTCTATCTTCAAAACCATTAATTTGTTTAGACTCACTAGTTTCAATTTTTGTGTCATGACCAAACATTTCTCTGTGCCACTATTCACCTCTTTTATTCCTTAGAAATTTCAGTTCTTCCTTTTCCATTTTGATATTTTTCCATAGCTCAACCATTACTTTTTCTTTTTCTTTTATTGATTCTTCTAGATGTTGGATAGTTTTGTCTAGAGAATCTTCTTCTTGTTCATCTTCTCTTATTGCTTTCAGAGAGGTAAAGATATGTTTCTCTACCTTATTGCCTTTAGGTTTAGATGAAGTGAAATCAGAATCTTTTGGTGTATAACCCTGAATATTCACCAAGCTTGGCTACTGGTGTCGGGCAATTTGAGAAGAGAGAAGAGCAATCCGAGCTTCATATCTTTTTAAAAGTTGAAACTGTCCAGGTGTTAACCTCTTCAGTTTCTGTTCTAAGACAGACCTCTGATGAAGAAGAGAGGGGAGGTCAGAAAAGGTTGACATCATTTTGATGTCGAGGAAATTCATAGTATCAATGATTTTTGATTGATTAGAATCAGATTGGTAGTCAATAGTGGGAGTATCAGATTCGTCAGACTCAGTTAGTGATAGAAATTCACCATCTGAACGTTCAAAAACCATTTTCCATTCGGTAGGATCATATCCTATTTGGAAGAGATCCACTATCCTCGTTTAAAATTTGGTTTTCTGACGTAGAGGACACTCAGAAGCCCAGTGGCCAGGATTTTTACGGATAAGGCAAGTGGTTTTTCTTGCTTTAGTTGGTCTTTGCCTACGTTTAAAATAGGATTTTCTGGGTCCTTGGGTGTTTTTACTAAATCTTCTAGGAAATGTTTTTTGTAAAAGAACTGGATTTGTTTTTCCTAGAGCATTTAAAACAACCATAGTCTTTCCTACATGAGTGTTTCATTTTATTATGTTTCTGACAACCAAAGTGATATGTTTCAACAAAAGTATCACAGATACTTGAGTCAAACCCTAATTTCTTTTTAATAGATTTGTTTGTCTGTCATCTTAAACATTCTTTCTGTAGGGCTGTGACTATATGTTCATGTAATCCTGCTAAAGAAAGTTCTTCTAGACTAATTTCCATGGTTTCTAGTCTTTCTCTAACAAGATCGGGAATTTTTCCAGGCATGGTAGAAAGATATTTTCTTAGATATGCCACATTGTCTGAATCAAGAGCTTTGTATAAAAGATCCTACATAGTACATAAAAATTCTGGTAGTTGAGAAACATGACATAGTCGTTGATTCATAAACAAGTCTACATAATGTTCAGAATCTATTTTAGTATTACCATAGAATTCATGTACTACAACTTTGATAAGCTCTTCTATTGGATTATCATGATTCATTATTCTTAGCTTATCAGCTTCATTGACTCTGTCCCACCAGAGTCCAAGGTTTCCGGTGAATCCCCAAGTTAGTCTGAGGGATAACTCATTCCAGGCAACTCTGTTTCTAAATATCATCTTCTGAGTTTTTTCCCAAGCCTACCATTTTTGAAATATGATCATCATCTCATTACGAGATCTGTAATTCAGATTAAAAACTAGGGCTAGTTCTATGTTTTCTCTACTAAAAGAAGCATGTTCATAAGAATTTGCTGGATCGAATGGGACCTTTTTACTGGAACCATATTTAGCATTGCACCATTTCTCCCATGTAGATTGGAAAGGATTTTCTCCTGCATCATCATCAGATGATCTAGGTGCATTGGCATTTGAGCTTTCAGCTTCATCTATCCCTTTTATAAAAGTGACTTGAGGGATAGTCTTTTGATGTTCAGATTTAACTTCTTTTTCTAAAGAAGAGAATTGTGATTTGACTAAGTCTAGCTTTTCTTGTGCTATCAAGACAACTTGAGCTATCGTTAAAAGAACAGGATTAGCTAATTCTGTAGCTAGTTGATTTAGAGTTAAATATTTATGATCTTTGGTAGAAGTAGAAGCTATTCCAAACCATTTGTAAGAAGCTTTCTTTTCTAGCTCATCGTATTTGATAGGAGATGAAGGGGATTTCTCCTTATCATAAGATTCTTTCAGACTATGTATTGCAGTCTGGCTTGTATCTAATTTCTCTGAAATCTGTACAAGTTGGGATTTGAGAGTCTCTTGATTTTGTTCAAGATTATCAATCTCATAATGTAGACCATTCATGTGTGATTTGGTATGCATGATGTCTTGTGCCATATCATCCAGATTTTGAGCAAGACAGACAGGTTGATAGTTTACATAATTCTATAACCTCACAACATCTTGAGATTTCTCAGCATCTACTTTTCTATATTGAATAAAGTCTAGGTTTGCTACTAAGTTATTCTTCAAAGAGGGAGTGCGATTCCCTGGTCCAAGACTTCTTTGAGGTAATGTGGCAGACATGTCTTTGTCTCCTCTAGGCAAAGTATAGTTAATCATCTTGATAAGAGGGACTGCGACTTCTTGACATTCAGAACAATTAGAATGTTGTCCATTGTGTTCGACTTTGGACTGATAGGTTTTGAAGTTTTTATGAGCAGATGGAATATGCTTCACAAGAGGTTTACCTGAAGACTCTTCTTGAGAAGGGATGCCCTCTTGGAAAAAATAACAGTTCTCTGAACCCTTTTGGTCAAACAACAAATGATCATCTAATTTGGATCTACTAGAGACTGGTTTATATATAGAGGTTCGGTAAGGAGTGGAAGAAGAAGATGATGTACTTTTTCTAGGATATGAATTTGAAGTACTTGTATTTAAGGAAGACATCTGTCTTTCAAGGTCAGGAACTCTTAGACTTTGGGATCTTCCTATTCTCAAAATCTTTTCTCCTTATTCATTCTTATCCATTATCAGCTGTTGTGCTTTAGCTGATGCTATTTTAGATTGCACAGGCTGATAGTCTACTGACCATTCATCCGGCATTATTAATTTAGCAAATCCTAAGGTGAGAGGTGTGACATTTCCCAGACCAACCACCACGCTTTCATTTGTTGTGCGTTGCATAAGCTTTGGATTTAAGGCTAGCATTGTCGTAGTTACAAACCTAAGACATATTGTGGTATGTAACTGGGCAATTTATGAGGATTCTGCCATGTCAAAACCAAAAAATTGGACATAACCTTGAAGTAGAGAGGAAATATATGGATCAGTCAATGAAACTTGGAATCGGGGTAATATTGATGACCAGACTTGTCCATTATGCAGAGGAGCTCGGAAGCCTGAGATTATAGCATCTGAAAATTGATTATGACGTGAATCTATTATACAACTGAGAATTGAGGTATTTAGACCTGGTCTAACAAGAGGATTTATTCTAAATTGTATAATACCAATATGAACAAATTTAAACCCATGTTCTAATCCCCAATCTATATCAGATTGTTGAATCAGAGGGATTTGATATACACTTTGTCCTAAAGATAAAGGAACATTATGGGAACAGTATCAGAATAGAGTGGAGGCTCTAAATTTGAACATTGGGAGATCATAGACTTTAGATGGCTGAATTTCAGGCATTTGTCAATTTACATCAAGTTCATACTCTTGGGAAATTAGTCTAGTATTATATAAGGATTTAGAATTAGTGGAGTTACTAAGAAAATGCTTATGCCATTTTCTTGGTTTATATGAGACAACAGAGGACAAATCATAAGATGTAGATAATCCTTTCTGTGAATCGATCATCAATTACTGCAACTTATGGCGATATATTTAGATTATAGGCAAGTAAATATAGAAAGTGGTAAGATCTTACTTACTATGGGAAAAGGACTATGCAGCTCTCCACGCCTTCCTCGGCTTCAATGGATGTCTTACAGTCCTACAACAACTACTGGAGACCACATTCAAGAGATCACTTCACCCTCTACTGTACATTTACATATCTCATATGAGGGTGGGGTTTGGGGAATAATAGAGAAAACATTTTCTCTATTATTCCCCCCACCCCCACCCTCACCCTCACCCTTACCCTATATGAGGGTGGGGCTTTTGGAATAATAGAGAAAACATTTTCTCTATTATTCCCCCCACCCCCACCCTCATATATGAGGGTGGGGTTTGGAGAATAATAGAGAAAATGTTTTCTCCCACCCTCATTTATGAGGGTGGGGTAGGCGGAATAATAGAGAAAACATTTTCTCTATTATTCCCCACACCCCAACCCTCACCCTCATATATGAGGGTGGGGGTGGGGGTAATAATAGAAAAAACCTTTTCTTTATTATTTCCCCCACCCCCACCCTCACACTCACATTTTCTCTATTATTCCCGCCACCCTCACCCTCATGTTTTCTCTATTATTACCCCATATATGAGGGCAGGAGTGGGGGAAATAATAGAGAAAAACCACCCTCATATACAAGGGTGGAAGTGGGGGTGAGGGTAGGGGGAATAATAGAGAAAACATTGTCTCTATTATTTATCCCACCTGCACCCCCACCCTCATGTTTTCTCTATTATTCCCACCACTCCCACCCTCAACCTCACGTTTTAGCTACACCCCCACCCTCAAATTTTCACTATTATTCCTCCCATCCATATCCTCATGTTTTATCTATTATTCCCCTATAAATGAGGGTGGGAATGGGGGTGCGGTGGGGAAAATAATAGAGAAAACATATATGAGGGTGGGGAGTGGAGTGGGGGGAATAATAGAGAAAACATTTTCTCTATTATTCATCCAACCCCCACACCCACCCTCATATAAGGGAGAATAATAGAGAACGCATTTTCTCTATTATATATGAGTTTTCTCTATTAATCCCCCATATATGAGGATGAGGGTGAGGGTGTGCGGAATAATAGACAAAACTCATATATATGGGTGGGGATGGGGAAAATAATGGAGAAAACATTTTCTCTATTATTACCCCTACCCCCACCCGCACCCAAATATATATGAAGGTAGGAGTAAAGTGATTTCTGTATTATTCCCCTCCCCACCATCATATATGAGGGTGGGGGTAATAATAGAGAAAACACGGGGTGGGGGTGGGGGTAATAATAGAGAAAATGTTTTATCTATTATTCTCCCCACCCACCCTTGTATATGAGGGTAGGTTTTGGGGGGAATAATAAAGAAAGTACTTTCTCTATTATTCCCCCCAACCCATACCCTCATATATGATGGTGGGTGGGGAGAATAATAGATAAAATGTTTTCTATATTATTACCCCCACCCCCACCCCATGTTTTCTCTATTATTCCCCCCAACCCCGCCCTCTTATAAACCCCCACATTTTATCCATTATTCTTTCCACCCCCATCCCCATCTACACCCCATACTCATATATATACGAGAGTGTTGGTGGGGGAAATAATAGAGAAAACACTTTCCATATTATTTCCCCCACCCCAACTCTCATATATATGAACTTTCTCTATTATCCCCCCCATCCCCACCCTCATATACACCTAAGACTCATATATATGAGGGTGGGAGTGGGGGGAATAATAGAGAAAGGGATTTATATATTATTTACCCCACCCCAACCCTCATATATATGATTCTGATGGTGTCTATGAGGGTAGGGGTGTGGATAATAATAGAGAAAGTGCTTTCTATATTATTCCCCCCACCCCTAGGGGTGTATATGAGGGTGGGGGTGGAGAGAATAATAAAGAAAATGATTTCTATAATATTACACCCACCCCCACCCTCATATATGAGATGCATATGAGGGTGGGGGTAGGGAGAATAATAGAGAAATAACTTTCTATATTATTCCCCTCACCCCAACCTCATATATGAGATGAGGGTGGTGGTGGGGCGAATAATAGAAATTTTTTATTCTCTATTATTACCTCAAACCTCCAACTTCATCTCATATATATGAGGGTGGGGGTGGAGGGAATAATAAAGAAATCCCAGACTCATATATATGAGGGTGGGGGTGGGGGGAATAATATAGAAAGATCTTTCTCTATTATTCCCCTCACCCCCACCCTCTTATATATGGGGATGGGGGTGGGGGAAATAATAGAAAAAGAACGGGTGGGAGTGGGGAAAATAATTGAGAAAGCATCGAAGGGGGTGGGGGGAATAATAGAGAAAGAACTTTCTCTATTATTCCCCCCACCCCCACCCTCATATATATGAGGGTGGGGGTGACAAGGGTGGGCGTGGTGGGAATATTATAGAAATATCTTTCTATATTATTCCCCCCACCCCCACCCTCATATATATGAGGTTGGGGGTGGAGAGAATAATAGAGAAAGTGCTTTCTATATTATTCCCCCCACCCCCACCCTCATATATATGAGGGTGGGGGTAGGGGGAATAATAGAGAAAACACTTTCTCAATTATTCCCCCCAGTTGGGGAAATAATAGAGAAAGTGATTTCTATATTATTCACCCCACCCCCACCCTCATATATATGGGTGGGGGTGGGGGAATAATAAAGAAATAATTTTCTATATTATTCACCCCACCCCCGCCCCCCTCATATATATGGGTGGGGGTGGGGGAATAATAGAGAAAGTTATTTCTATATTATTCACCCCACCCCCGCCCTCATATATATGAGATGAGGGTGGGAGTGAGGGGAATAATAGAGAAATCCTAGATTCATATATATGAGGGTGGGGGTGGGGTGAATAATAGAGAAAGAGGGGGTAGGGGAATAATAGAGAAAGCTCTTTCTATATTACTCCCCCCAACCCCATCCTCATATATATTATATGAGGGTGGGGGTGGAGGGAATAATAGAGAAAGTGCTTTCACTATTACATATTGTAAAAATTTCAACGTTCTATTTGCGATGTTATGGACAAAATTGGCCATATTGTCGAAAAATAGAGGATTTTTTTTTTCCATATTGCCCGGTAACGTCGCTATTGCCACGTTGACGTCTCTCTTGCCACGTTGTCATCTCTCTTTCCACGTTTTCATCTCTCTTTCCATGTTTTCCACATACTTGTCTCTCTTGCCATGTTTGTGACATAGTCATCTCTCTTGCCACGTTTATGAAGATCATTGTCGTAGTTGTGACGTTGGGGAAACTAGGCTTTCCCCCTCCAACACTCACCTAGTATTTTGACCAAGTCAACTTTGATTTGGTCAATGATCATTGAAATTACGACGTTATAAAATCTATAAATATGTTTCATTTTACAGATGTTGCGACAAGTTTTCTATAATAACGACACTTCAAAAAGGGTTTGCAAGTCTTCTCAGCTAGAGTACAACTATCAAAAGATATTTTACTAGGGCTCTTCTCATTTCATTTTAATTTTCTGATCGATCGAATTTTAAAGGAAAAAAATATTAAAATACATTGTACTAGGGAGAGAGTACATGATGGGCAATGATGACCTGTGAATGGGGCCAACGTTGAAATATTTTCAAAATGTTTTTGTTTGACATCATACATCCTTGAGTCTTGAAACCCTCCCAAACCGTCAAGGCATGTGTCTAGTCTAACCATGTCAAATTTCAATGCATATAGACACATATTGAAGAAATTTCAACATTGGCCCCATTCACTGCTCATGACTATGCAAGGTTGGTGCATGACATTTTTGGTGGTTGAATTAAAAGTTCCATGACATTTCAAGAGAGTTTCAACAAAGATTCTACAGATGGAAACACCGACATTTGACAATGAGACGCCCATTATGAATGTTTTTGCAAACATGGACGATCTCAAAGATTATGTGGTCGGAAGATCATACATCCTTGATTCTTGAAACCCTCCCATACTGTCAAGGCATGTGTCTAGTCTAACCATGTCAAATTTCGATGCATACAGGCACATATTGAAGAAATTTCAACGTTGGCTCCATTCACTAGTGCTCACTATGTGGGGTCAGTGCATAACATTTGTGGTGGTTGAATTGGAAGTTCCATGACATTTCAAGAGAGTTCCAACAATGATTCTACATATGGAAACAACGACATTTGAAAAATATGAGACGCCCCATTATGAACATTGTTGCAAACATGGACGATCTCAAAGATTATGTGGTCGGGACATAACACTTCCTTGAGTCTTGAAACCCTCCCATACCATCAAGGCATGTGTCTAGTCTAACCATGTCAATTTTCAATGCATATAGGCACATATTGAAGAAATTTCAATGTTGGTCCCATTCACTAGTGCTCACTATGTGGGGTCGGTGCATGGAATTTGTGGTGGTTGAATTGGAAGTTCCATGACATTTCAAGAGAGTTCCAAAAAATATTCTATGGATGGAAACAATGACATTTGACAAATATGAGAGGCCCCATTATGAACGTTGTTGCAAACATGGACAATCTCAAACATTATGTGGCTAGGACATCAGACATATTGCTTGAGTCTTGAAACCCTAGTGCCCCATTATTCACTAATGCTCACATGGATGATCATGTAATAAATACGACATCTATAACTAAGTATGGAGAAGGTTGACTTCTATATAACTATAATATGGGGAGGGTTTCTTGACTTCTATACTTTATTGTTTGGGGAAGGTTGTGTTTCTTTTTATGTTCATATATTTGAAGAGAGGATTAGAGCATTTAGAGTATTCAGGACACTCTCGGGATTAATTTTGAAATACAAATAAAGGGGCATAGATGTCTAGCCACATGTATTCTTCTTCATATATTCATGTTGCATTGACATACACAACTGATCTATAAATATAGAGATAGTATATTTTTTTTTCTTTGCCATTGATTTGACCCTAGTAAGTGGGGAATTATCCCCTATCACAACTACCATTTCAATAATTTGATATCTTCATAAAAAAACCATGTAGAGATTTTACATCTATGTATGTGAAAACTAAGGAAAAATGCATTGAAACCAATCAACCATCCATCACCATTCTAACCATAAACACCATAGAATTCAAAAGTATGTTTCTTAATATAGAAAACCAACAAAAATCATAGAGAAAATTCACTAATCTAGGTTGTATCGTGCATAATCAATTTTGGGATATAAGTAGTAATAGTGAAATAGTAGAAAACTATGTGAATGTTAATTGTTGTAGTTAATTAACAAAACCAACAAATTTATAGTATGGTAATAAGACATTATTCACCCTATTCAATCTCTCACATCCTTAAAAAAATGAGATCATCATTTTCTAAGAAGATTCAAGGTAAAAAATTGAGGGCTAAGACAAAATATCAGGTGGCACAAGATCTAACAACTCCTCCACATATCCCTACCACATATAGCATAAAATAAATACCTCCTTCTAGTATTTCAATGGGCGTGGAGGAAACCCAAGAAGCAACTAATATAGGAAGTGATGATACTATTTTACATGACCTCCTATACTAGTTGGAGGAAGAAAGGGAAGAGGTCCTTGGATGGATAACCAGTGCAAAGTCAAGGAGGGAAGTAGAAAGAAGAGGTAGACAAATTTCTTTAATGTGCCATGAAAAAATTATTCCTCACCAACAATTTAAGTCTCAATTTCTCAAAATGCAACACATGGATACCATACAACAACTAGACAATAAGAACTTAACCATAATAACAAAGATGGAGGGAGTAAGTGCAAGTTTGAAAAAAATGTTGTTTTAGAGAGATCTATCACTAGAGTAGATAAAGTTATGGAGGAGATGTTATCTTATAGACCCACATCAATGAGGAAGAAACCCAATAAGCAGACAAAGAAACTCTTGCATTCAAACCATTGTCACATGATGCAAACATAAACTGACACATGGGATGAGATAGACAACAATTGTTGCACACATGCGGTTTGTGCAAATTGGTTGGTAGTTTAAAAGTAAAAATCACCGTGGATATGACCATAATAAAGAAAGACCTTTGACATAATAAAAGTTATAATGATTGATCCAAGTAAAAATCCATTAAAAACTGGAAATTATTGAAGAAGGCTTAGACAAAAATAGTACATGTGGCCCTTTATTTGAATCAACTAAGGGTGTGTGGGGACAAATACTTTTTCTACAAATTAGTAGAATGGAAAAAAAAAGGAAAACAACATAGAACATAACTAAATGTAATTTAAGACCTAAAAATTTGAAAATTCACAACAAAAAATTTGTTGAGAGCTTTATGTGGAAAACCAAAAGGTGCAATCAAATCCTGAAAATGTGTATAAAACATCTTCAAAGGATTTTTATAAGAAGAACTAGTTGTAACTATTTGTGTTTACCAAGTTTGGCCCAAGGTAAAATTAAATAATTATGATTACAAATACAAACCATGGTCGAAGACTCCACCAGTATAAAATTAACAGTATAAAGGTCTTGTGGTTGCTTGTGTATATATAGTGACTATCAGGTTTTTGGGCATTGGGTCATAAGGGGGTTAAGTTGAGAAAATTCCATTGATCACATATGATGGTCGTAAGACTAGATGAATATTATCGAAGCATTTGATGCATATAAATAATTTCTACTTCAGTTAAGTAAGTGGCTTGTGGTAACTTCAATGATTGTTCTTACATATTAGACAACATATTGCACCCAAGTCAACCTTCTTAAATATTCTAGGATTTTTGGATAAGTCTTGTAGAATGACTCTTACATTTTGATTACAACATTATATAAAGCATTGTTTTCCTGATGTCAAAGTTTGAAAGTGGGATGTTTTTTGTGGTCAATTCTCTCATGGACATGTTTGCCAATATTGGTGGTATTGATGTTGCATAGAATCTCTTTGAAATAATGTTTACAAGTAATCTAGTGTCATGGAATATAATATAATGATTGTTGGATATGCCCATAACATATATCCCAATGAATCCCTTGTGTATTTCTTTTAATAAAATGCAATTAGAGAAAATGCAACCAAACTCCAACACCATTATTAATGTGATCCAGTATTTACCAGTTTAGTAGCTTTGAAATCGGGCATGTGGATCCATGGTTACATTATTAAACACAGGTTTGATACATATCATAGGAATATTCCTTATTATTCATATCCTTTATACGAAATATTTATATTCTCCGAGTGATGTTTGTAGTAAACTCAACAACCAAGGTAGCCCCATGGATGGGCTTTGCAGCTACTGTTTGGATTCAAATGGCCTCTGGCAATCCATACAACTTTCCCCTGTATTTATACAAGATGAAGGATATTTTTTAAATTATAGCAAAGCGTTGTTGAACAACCTCGGACTAGCCAATGACATTGGAGAGAACTTGGGTCTTCTGGCAAGATTCATACGCAACAAGATACTGCTATAGGGCAATATTGTTACTGGATCTCTTGCTAGTTCCTTTAGTTATGGCCTCATTTGGCTCATATTGAATGATAGAATCACTTCTCTTGCATGTTGGGTGATGTGGCTTGCACTATGCCTTGGTGAAAATAGTGAAACATGGTTCAAAAGAGTTGTTCTTGTCACCAATATGTAAATTTTCCCACAAAGTAGAGGCACAATTATTGGCATCTAGAAGGGATTTGTTCGACTTATTGCTACAGTATCTATGGAATTTTTCAGTGGGTTTCTTAACCAAAGCTCAATAAATCTGTTGTTTGGCCTTAACTTGTTGAAATATATTGCAGAAAAATGTCCTTGGAAATCTAGGTGTACTATTCAAATGTCACTATGAAGGTGATGCCTTATCATGCTAGCAACAACTAGATTCATTACAAGGTTGATTCAGTATGCTATTATGTACCCTCTGTTGTGAAAAGAATTGGATCTTAATCATCTTTGATTATTTGTGTTGTTGTCATGGGAGTGTAATGATTAGAATATCAATGATACCTACTTTCAGGCATCATTATTATACTGCAAAAATGTTTAGAGCAATTTTTAAACTACTAAGTTGCTAATGCAATTAGAATTAGAGTCTTAATAAAAACCTGCCATGTGTCGTGATGGTGTAGGTTATATTACAAATTGGTGTAAGATATCAAAATCTCGTGAGGTATTTGATTGGTTTCAAATTATTGTTCATGGAAATCACTAGAATGAAAATATGAAAACTCTGTTTGCGAGAAAAAAAGGAAAATTTTAACCAGAAATGTAAAGATGACAACTCTATTAGTGAGATACTATGAGGGAAAGAGAGAACAAAACAACAAAAAATAGAAAGAAGATTCATTTACAAAAAAGAAAAATTATTAGGGCAAGGAGTAAGGACGATTAAAAAACAACACCTAAGAATAAAATATTGACAAAGGCTAAGCTAAAACACCAACCAATAATGTGAATTGGCTCAACATGAATGCCATCCTATCATCTCCCTCGTCAATGTGGGCCAACTATTCCGCTACAATTTTCTTTAAAATCAAGGTAGATCAATGGTAACTTCCCAATTTTGTAATTCATGGTGAAACCCTACAATAGATGGGCATGTACTAAGGGGATTATTTCTAATTCAAAAGTACAAAGCTTCGCATGGAAAAAATTATTCAATTCATCTTTTATGCATTGGAGAAGGTCACCCTTTTTCAGGATTGTGAGCATATTTTCATCTTTGAAATCTAGATGTACATGTCAAAGTTCTGCGAGGATTTGTTTCTAAAAAGATGACAAATACCATCAAAGAATCATTTGATGAAGGGGACTTTAATTTCCCTCTCTTGAGGGCAGCTTCTGAAAAAAATGTAAAGTTATTTAAGTCAAGCCTCAGAAGGCAAATCTCATCCTCAGTCATACCATGAGTATAAATATACAAGGTCTTGGTATAGATTTGTAGATCATCAAAGAATAAGGCCCCCTAAAGAAGAAAAATGTGATATTTTTGGGTACAAATCAAGAAATGGGTCATAGTAGGTGTGGATCACAATATCCAAGGATGCTACTGGAAAATAAAAAAATTTCAATGGCACATCCTGAAAGAGTGGGGGGGCTCTAAATTCAAATACAAATAATCTAGACTCTAGAGTGTTTATCAAACATCATCATGGAAACCTTGGAGAGTAAGCAATGTTGAATGAGACAGGAAACACCACTAGGACCATGAACATTACCAGATCTCTATATGCCTATTATAAATTCTATAGCCTAATGATATCTAATAACTGGGGAAAAGGCCCATTCAAGGCTCTCATGAATCTCAGTGGGAAGATAAGATCACACCTAGTAATGACATCTTGAAAGGATCTTGGAGATGACCACAAAATCCCATTACACTTCCAGTAGGTAATGAAGATATCCCCAAGCCTCTTGGGACCTATCACTCAGAAGACCATGGATGTAGCTAACCCAGAGGAGGAAAATAACTAATCTAGGCCCTAATCAGCAACAACCATCCATTTATTACCCTTCCTAGCAACAAAAAACATGGCAAGTTCCTTTTTAATTTCTTCCACTTGGAATCTAGTGAGATCCTCATTAAAATACATCTTGTTGGGAAAAAGGAATATCATCTTTTTGGTTCTCAAAGCTCATCGTGTCATGACCTCTTGGGCATGTCATAACCTTGTGGACATGCCCAGTTTATGAAGCCATGTCATGATCTCTTGGGCATGCCCAGTTTATGAAGCCATGGCATGATTTCTTGGGTATGCCCCATTTATATTATGTCACGACCTCTTGGGCGTGCCCCATTTATGAAGCCATGCTATGACCTCTAGGGCATGCCCAAATTATCAATGCAGATTAGCATAGTTTGTCAATGTTGAGTCAAATTCACCTTCAACAATTAACATCCACTTCATTAATTATGAATGCCTATACTGATCTACATATATATGATGCACATGATTGATATGATATTTCTTAGGGCTTACTATAGGTCTAAAATATTTTCAACCATCCTTGATGTATAGATAGCTCCACAGTCTCTACGAAGGAAACATTTTCAAAACTTGGATGCCATCATCACTATCCACAAACAAAAATCTTTGTGACCCATGGGAGACTAATGTTTTCCTTCTCTTAATAAATATGTATACATATGATTTATTTCAGCTCTATTGTGCATCACAAAAGATTTTAATTATCCACAGACTCAAGTTAAGTTTGAAGAGTTTTATGAATAATTTTAGTAAAGAAAGCTTCCTTTAACTATTAATATATGAAAGTATGTACAATTTGGACATTTTTACCCGAAAAAGAGGGCAGCATGGAAGCCACCACAAGCTAACAAAGAGTAACCTACAAAATCCCTAGAATCTATCAAAGTTTTCCATATCATAAGTTCTATCAAAACTGCCACCTTGGCATACAACAATAAAACTATTGTCCTAAAAAAACCTATTGGAATAAAAACAAAATAAACTTAAATTCGTGCAATCAATGAACAAAACAAAGTGATAGCACATATACAAGATAATCATTTAGGTTGTTGTTAGGATTAGACTCGCATCAAGAGTAGGGTCATCTTCGTCATTCATGGAGGGTCTTCGCCCCATCATTAAGTTGGCTCTATAGTGCCCCAACCATCATTTTTAGGCTGCTTTTCATTTTCCATGATAGCCAATGAAAAATTTGGGAAGTTATCAGTCAAAATACACAAAGGAAAGTTGTGAGTGCATTTATGTTGCCACTCTCGCTTTTCTTGCACTATTTGGCCAACGTTTGTCGTGGCCTCCCATCACTGTGTTCAAAATCTAGATTTCCTGGAGCAGGTAGAGATATAATAGCAGGCACAAGTGTGCCACGTCCAACTCCACTTTTTTTTGGCCCTGTATAGTGATATGCAATGGGAGAATGACATATGTTATCAAACTATTAGCCCAATAAAAAATCTGTTGTTCGGGCTCAACTAAACATAAAAGCATTCTATTTTTTCCTAGATAAGAAATAAAACTTCAATTCTAATGAGTTTCCATTCTGATTGAAACTCGATGGCCCAAGGAAATTAGTCTCCTAAGAGGGCATCCTTCCAAGAAATGGGGACTTGGAAAATCTGGCTAAAAATTCAAAGACCCACTTCCACGTTGGCTTAGAAAAACAACATAACCAAATATGATGCTTAAGTCTCTCTCGTCACCTATAGAAATGACACTTGGCCTTGGAGGAATCCAATATGGAGAAATCAATGACCAATGACAAACCCACCCAAGATAAGGTACCAAGAAAACAAGGGCTTCATTGGTTCAACCAGGAGTTTCCAGATGTTTCACAACGAGCCAAGTCATTTGCTTGAAAGTATTAAGGGTTATGAGCCAACATGAAGCACTTTGGTTAGAATAATGATATTTTCCCAGGGTTTCAACACTTATGTTGAGCAGGAGGATGGTTGACACACGAGGCAGGTAAATGATCAGTATAGGGTTACTTAGTTCAAGAGTCACAGTCTACCTAGTTTCCATGAATTTGTGAGAGAGAGATGTATACAGGTGTTGCTACTTTTTAGGAGGGACAGTTTGAGTGGGTCTCCTGACAGCTTGGGGTAGTTCAGAGCATACAATATGAGTCCTTGCAGGATCCTAGGCCCGATAACAGTTTTCTGGGCGACATGCAGGAACTTGCTATTTTTGGCAAGTTGTGATCTAGGCCCCAGATTCAGATTCTGAGAGCGTAGTATTGATCCTTCAAGCATCCATAGGCCTTTGGACCCTGCTTTCCAGATGATGTCTCTCTTCCCTCAGTGAAAATCTATAACTCAATAATATCAAGATGAAAAGAACCTAGTACCATATCCCTATTGTTGGATGAGGAGGTATGATTGACTCAAAGAAGAAGGCTCAATGATAAGAGATGAGAAGACAAGACATAAGATGACTCAAGACTTTATGTTCTATTTTTTCATAGAGAAAGTTCCAATATTCAAACCTATAATCATTAGGTTTCAACATGAAACCTAGATACTTCACCTCATTATTAAAGGAGGATGCATGAAAAGGAGGAATTTGGACTATCCTCTGTCTTGGTCAATTGCTAAACCATTGAAATAATATTGGATTTGAGAGAGTTTGCTTCCATCCCAGTTTCTCTATAGGTAAATCTAGAATTTCCTTATATTTCTTTTCTTTCCTCATAGTACACAAACCAAACAAACACCTCTACCCACAACCCTATAATTCATCATCTCAATATTAGGATTTAGGGATGGAAATTGAGGCATTTCTAGATTATTCTTAGATCCATGCTCACTACTACAATATTCTAGATTATTCTTAGATCCTCTTGGATTGCTTCCTAGATTTGATAATCTTTTCTACCCCTTACATTAAGTAAATATTTACGGTGGCGATTCCATTTACTTCTATTTTTTTATCTAATGTGTTAAATGGCAACATTGTGAGGACATAGATGTTGTGTACTTAGATTTATATGAATCATTATCTATATGGTAATGTTCAATAATTGAATGGGTAGAAGGAGACTCGAACCCATTCATGAAAATACTTGTGCCCATTCATGAAAATACTTTTATTCTCACCCATTCGTGAACTCACACCCATTCACAAGCATAGATAGCTGATATATTGAGCTCATGGTTAGAGAGAGGTCACGGAGGGAATAGGGAGAGAGATAACAAGCTGTGTGGTTAGAGAGAGCTCATAGAGGGAACCGGGAGACATAGCTCATGGAGGGCACTGGCCAGGAAAGAGAACTCATGAAGAGAATGGTAATTTGTTGAAAATACACTCATTGTCAATACACTTTGTTGCATGCTTTCCCAGCTGCAAGTTTCCATAGATTCTGCAGGCACCAAGCAATGTCTGCCATATCTTGAATCATTAAATCAAACAAGTGATGGGATTCCACACAAGTAGGCCTACGTGTTTGAAAGAAGAAACAACACCAACAAAGGTGGTATGATTAGTTTTAATTCCTGCCCATTGCATTTCTTCAAAGAGTCTGAGAGAATTGTAACCTTTTCCATGTTGTGCATACCCACCAATTATTGCATTTCATGAAACCACATCTTGTTTGGGTATTTTTTCAAAAACTAATTCTCCATCCTCTATGCTCTAACAAGAACATTAGAAACATAAACATATGTGTCACATCCTATTTTGATTATGTGTGCATGGAACATTTTGCCCTTTCCTAGGGTAGCTAATGTGGCACGTGCACTAAGAATACTAGAAAAGGCAAATTGATTTGGCTTAACTTGTGTTTGTATCATTTCAGAAAAATAGTGGAAAGCCTCTTTTCCATGCCCACTCTAAGCATATCTAGAAATCAGTGCAATCCATGAAATAATGTCTTGTTTAGGCATTTTCTCAATGACTTTGTGAGCATCTTCTATTTTTCCACATTTAGCATAAAGAGTAACAAGAGTATTCCCAATTGAGAGTTTTGATTCAAACTTCCTTTTCAAAATAAAAGAAAGGATTCCCTTTCCATGTTCCATAGATCCAAGGGATGCACATGCACTTAGCACACTAGAAAACATGAATTGATCAGGCTTTATGTGAGCCCTTGTCATCTCAATTTTTAAGTATTCTCATGTTTTCTTATGGTTAATGTAATTTTTGCTCAATGTTGTTAGTATTCTTATACAATTTGGTCATGTGTGAATTCCACTCATCCTATAAATGACCAAGTTTTGAGAAAGGGCATTAGCTCCCTCTCATCATCACCTCAATTCCTATATTGTTAGAAATTCCATGTGTTTCTTCTACTCATGTTATTGTTCTAAATACAACACCTATTTGGTAACAATTCCTCTCACCAAATCCCTTCTAGAATGGTGTAACAATGTTAGGGTTACATTAAAGCATGAAGAGTAATTATGACAACAGTCCAACCTACTTGTTCGAACAATAATTGCATTAGGTTTCTATTTTGGGAATGCAGTGTAATTACAATAAGATTCAAAACCACATGTGACCCAAAATAATCATGTTAAGCTTCTAGTTGGAATGTGTAGCATAATTATGTCGGGCTACAAGCCATGCAAAAGGTAAACAAAACAGGTAATTATTCCACAACTTTGCCATATATTATAAGAAAAGAACATAGCCAACATATTCCTTGAAAGACTCGTTTCCATGCCCACTCTGAGAATATCCATAAATCAGTGAAATCCATGAAATATTGTCTTATTTAGGCATTTTCTCAAAGACTTTGTGAGCATCTTCTATTCTTCTGCATTTAGCATAAAGAGTTACCAGAGTATTCCCAATTGGGAGGTCTAATTCAAACTTCCTTTTCAAAATACAAGCATGGATTCCATTTCCATGTTCCAGAGCTCCAAGGGTTGCAGATGAACTTAGCACACTAGCAAACATGAATTGATTAGGCTTTATGTGAGCCCTTGTCATCTTACAAAAGAGTTCAAGGGCTTCATCATAATGCTCATTTTTTGCATATCCTGGAATCATGGTTGTCCATAAAACAACATCTTTCTTGAGAATGTTATGAAACACTTGAAATGCATCCTCTATCATCCCACATTGATCATACATGGTGACTAGGGCACTAGCTAGACATATATCTGGCTCAATTATAAATTTAATAATGTGGGTATGAAGTTGCATACCTAATTTGACATCAACAAGGTCACGACATGCCTTAAGAATTCTCACAATAATTGACTGGTTTGTAGTCATTCATGCTCACTACATTTCACAAAAGTGTGAAAGAGCCTTCTCACCAAAATTGTTGCGGGCATATACTGAAATAACTGTAGACCATGAGCCCATGTCTCATTTGGTCATTAGGCAGAAGAGTTTTCTCACATCATATGTACTACCACATCTTCAATACATGTTAAGGAGGCAATTTCCCATTGAAACATGCAACCCATATCCAGTTTTAATGATATGGGTATGGATCTCCTTACCATATCCTAAAGTTTCCAAACTGGCACATGCTTGGAGAATACTTGCAAAGATGAATTGATCTGATTTCATATATTCTCATTTCATTTCGTAGAAGAGGTCCAATGCCTCCTCCCCAAAATTATCCTGAGCATATCCTGTAAGCATTGCACTCCATAAGATCAAGTCATTTTTGGTTTCTCTTTTGAACACTTTGTGTGCATAGTACTCTATTCTATTGCACTTAGCATACATGGTAACAAGGGCACTAGATTCAGATATATTTGACTCAAATCCAGTTTTTATCACATGGACGTGAAGCTCTTTGCCATATTCTAGAACACCAAGGTTTCAACAAGCCCGAAGAAAATCGACAAATATAAATATGTCCAATCTTAGGTTTAGATGACGCATTTCGGAAAAGAGTTCAAGGGCTTGCAGATCAAGTTCATTCTACACACATGTTGCAATCATTAAATTCCACAATGTCAAGCTTACTATGGCCATTTCATCAAACACTTTGCATGCATAATCTACAATCCCATATTTTTCATACATTGTAACAAGAGCACACCCCACAGAAACATCTGACTGTAATCCAGTTTTAGCAATGTGAGCATGCAACTCCCCCCCCTGATCGACAACTCCAAGACTCACACAAACTCCTAGAATGATAGCAAGCGTAAATTCCCTAAGATTGACCTATGTTCAATGCATTAGGCCAAAAATATCCATTGCCTCTTAATAATATCCATTCTTACTATACCCTTCAATCATTATATTCCATGACACTAAATTCCATTCAAGCATTCTCTCAAACACTTGGTTTCCATTCTCCACACTTCCACATTTTGCATACATGTTGATAAGGTGATTGCTCAGAATGATACCTGGCTCGAACCCACTATCAAACATGTGTTGATGGACTCTTCTATCATCTGCCAGAGACCTATTTTCAATGCATTTTAATACGAAATGAGTAGAGCTATTGGTGTCCACTTGCATTTTGAATGGGTTCATAAATTGGTTATCCATTGTCAATGCATTCAAGTTCCGATTGTTCCTGTACTGACTCTCGTTACCCTTCGATGGGGGTATTTGACACACATCAATGGTTATGAATGGATTGGGATTGGAACCCATCATTTTCATACAAAGAGACTACATCTTATATGAGAAATAGGGACTATTCCACTTCAAAAATTAATGGTTGGTGAAGAAAACTTACATGTTTAGCTCATGAGTTTAAGAAAATAGAGTTGTAATCGATATAAACAATTTAGAAAATCGAGGTTTCTTTCCATAGCTGTGATTGGAAAATTTCATACCATTCATTACTCAAGTGTAGTTTATTGCATTTATTAACATTATATGCACCTTGGTTTCCAGGTCTTCGAAATGTAAGAATTTTTTGTCCCTTACTGAGATTTCGACTGTTCTCTTAAAACTCATGTAGGATCTTGAGTTCAATCTAGATAATTCATCTTACACAAAGGAATTTATTTCCAACGGAGTTGATGTGGGAAAGTATTATTTGAATTTTGAAGTGAGTCTTTTTTGCATGTTTTAGAATCTATTTCTTGGCTATCTAGAATATGTTTGATATTTTCTATTAGATTTGTAGTTGACAATATCAAACTTTGTAGGTCTCGCCCCATAATGCTGAACATGGTAAAACCTACTCTGTTGGTGAGAAAGTTCAAGCGCTGATCACCATCACTAGCATTATCAAAATCAATGATTATTAAATAGCTGTACTAGATACCGATACCGGGAGTGAAGAGACTCTGAAAAAGTATTGCTTTATTGCATGGAGTAATCTCAATCTTTTAGTTTATTTACTGTATATTTTATTCTGTGTGCATTTTGTAGAGAATTTGTTTGTTGTCCCTTAGATATGTGGCATTGGTCAATTGATTACTTCTCTTTTTCAGGTTCCTTTGAATTTGGTCTCTAGACCTAAAGGGTAACTTTAGATCTTGATGTTTTATATTTTCATTTGTGCTTGTTTTTTCCTTCATTTACTAGATTCACATATAAAGGGGCACAGGGCCTTTGATTCCTATGTCATCACAACTGGTTGGACATGTATTTTTCTTAGACCCATTAACTTCTTTTAGATACTTGTGGACATTCATAAATTTATCTAAGAATCTCCAAATGTTATACACACAACTCAACTTTTTTAGATGAGGCAAATGGGTTGAAGTGGCATGATGGCAAAGTTTACTTGTTCTTTGAACTGGGAAAAGGAAAATAATGCTTTTTAAATTGAAACAGATTAGAAGAATGTTAAACCTGGGCTTATTTAATAGACACAAGAGAAGGTTGCAGTGAAATGATAAAATAGCAGCTGAAGTGTGAAACATAATTTCCTTGCAGTAACATAGACAGAGATATCACAATGATATTTGGTTTCCTTCTCATTGAATAATATTTGAAATGGATGTGATGACTTGTTTCTATTCATACATTGGGCATTTGGCATGTCTTGAGTTTCTTGTATTTCACAACCGCATGGTAGTTTTACATTAATTTAACATTCAAACATGTTCAACCTGTAGACAATTTTCAGTTCTAACATAACTGCAAAACCTGTCAAAAAAGTAAAAAGGATGCAATTCCCCTAGTTATCAACCTATTTAAATTTACTTATCCACCCTAGAGTACCTAACTGCAACATATTTATCAGGAATTAGAGTCTAAGCATATGAGCCATTTTGTATTTAAGCTCATGTTTGATGCCCTAGTCATAAACCTTTGTGCTTCCATATTTCATTACTCGTAAAATACCACTTCTATGTAATAAGGGCCGTACCACTTTTATAGTAGCTTAAGCTTGAAGTTAGGGTTTCTACTTATTTTTGGTATAAATAAGTGTTCCCTCATCTCATTTGTATCTATTATCATTTTTCAATAATACAACCAACAACTCTAAAAGAAATTGTAGAAGTTTTCCTTTGTATAAATTTGCAGGTGCTATCTACCTCTTAGTGTGCTTATTTTTTTTGTTATTTTTTCTTACTTGAGCTTTACTACTATCATATAATTTGCTGTTAGGTTTAGTTAATCTTGTAGCTGTAGTTTTTGTGCCATTTTGGATACATGCACTATACACTGACATAATATCATTCCAAGATGACTACATACAAGGCATGAGAATATCAGTCCCAATGGTTGGCTCAATTGGTAGATGCTCTTGTACAAAATTTCAAGGTGGTCTCGTGAAAGGGACAAGGTTGGGCCAGGCATATTAGCTCTCATGGATATATGGAATGACCCCAGCATGAATTGTCCTCATGCATTTCTTGAATAACCTTGGGAGATACCCTTGCTTTCCTCATAGGGGAGATAGGCTAGAAAACTACTATAGCCTGTTGGTATATGACACAGCCTCTTCTAGACCCATTGTCTAAGATGAAAACACCTCTTACAATAAGAAGTCCAAGAGGTTAGGTCAACCAGTTTCACCAATGTTGTTGGGAATTTGGTTAGTTCTGTGTCAGCAGTTGCTCGGTTTGAATCCCCTTGGGTTAGGTGCACTAATCAATGTTGATAGGTTTACTAGGAATGATATCCATGAATGTGGTGAAGCATCCCATGGGGTTTCTCCACAAGGTTTTCCTTCGAAAAAAATAAAATTAAAGCATGGGAATATGAAGGAGAAAAAAGGCAATTGAGGAATATGAGATGTTTTGATATCGAGAACACATTTTTTATTCAAAAATTACATATCCCTCTCCTATTGTTGTTATTATTAAGTCAATAAGATAATAAGAAAAATAATTTTATTAATGCCAAACGAATGACCACAAGAGTAGGTCAATGGGAAGAAAAAGTACATCTAGTATTCTATCAAAAGTAGAAAGTGCAGAACAAATAAGGGCCAAGTAATTAGTCAACATGAGTATAGAATAAATAAATTCAGAAGCAAAAACCCAGACAAGTATAAATTGCAAATGAGTTGAGAAAGAAGAATAAGGCTCCTCAACTGAGTCATCAATCACTTCAAGGGGCTAATGAATTTCCTAATAATATTGTTTGGAGACCATTATGGGCTAAAGGGCCCTTGTCATGTAATCTTGGGTTAAGCCCTAGATTGAAGAAGTCCATCACTCTTAACATCATGTTCGAGGCAAGAAGCTTTATATGAAAGACTTGTTTCTCAAACAGAGTTGGAGAGTAGTACCTTGTGTAGAATGATCCTATCTTTGGGACATCCTAAAGATGGTTTATATATTGTTTAGTTGGTGAATACCCTGGGGTCTAGAACGAGAACTCCTCAAAAGTCTCATGGAGGCCAGTCAACCTATTAGGGGAGGGAGAGTGAGGGTCAAGAGGAAACTTGAGGTCTTGTTGCTTTGGTATATGGAGTGGTGTGGGCCTCTATCTGTTGTTGTTTGTGTCAAGTAGACTAAACATAGGGAAGAAAGATTTGATATTATTGGACGGTTTTTTCTAAGTAGGTCAACATAGGTACCTTTCCCAATGTTTGAAAGACATCTTTGGTCTAGATAATTGAGAAATGTGGTGTGGGATCTTCTTAAGTCCTAGTAAAGGAAAAACAACCTCCCTATGATCTCATAATAGATGGGAGACATGAAAACTTGGTGCTCCTCTTACTTGGTTTTCTATAAATGGCATGATTGGCAAGTATTATTAGAGTGAAAAATGTGGTGATTTGTCTTGACTCAAAGAAAACTAGGTATTCAAACACAAGAAATACAAAGGAAGTGGGTTTGATACTCATGTCCAAGAGACATCTTGGAATTAATTTTCAAATCATTGTTTATCAAGTAGGTTGAGGGAACCATATCGTCTATTAGGTTGAGGTTAAAAAGCATGTCTTACATTGAAACAAGGCCCTGAGTACTAAACCCCCCAAGTATGTATAGGTCGTGGTTATCTCGATATCATCTTCACAATTTAGCTCACATTCATTAGTCAGTTGGGGCTTCAGATTCTAATGAGGTGTTGAAAGACCCCATTCTAAGTCAACAATCCATCTCCTTAGAAATATTTAGCTAATGAAATAAAAACTTAGAGCATAGTACTTAGTACTTGCTACTATATACTAGATCACTGATGCTTGCTGGAAAATTGATCGAATTGAGGTTGGAATAAATGATTAAATCTCACATTGCAGGGAAGTTTCACTTTATGTAACCAAGACAAATTTCTTATTGCACTTAGATATACATAAAAAAAAAACCTTGTAGCCATTCCAATACTGATAACTAAGATCTGAAGAAGATATAGTGCAACTCATAACTTCAACTTAGATAGCTAAGTGGCATACATGACAAAAACTAGTTGTATTGTGTACAGGAAAGCCCGAAAATGAAGAAGAACAAATAAGCATTGAAATCCTTGTATATGATAGAGGATAGAGGCGTAATAGCCTTTCTTAAGGTAGAACATTTTGTACAAGATTGAGACAAATACAAGAATTTACATTTACCTAGAGTGCTCCACTTTCATTAGCTTGTTTGGAGGAGATACGGTCGCTATGCACATGGATCTGTACTCTTTGATTATAATTTGAGGCCACCTACTCTTGAGGAGGTTGTTATAACAACCATCGGGTATTTATTGCATGTCTATCCATGAGATCCATCCATTAGGGGAGTTTGTTGCTTCATTGGAGAGAGTGCCTTAGCTTGTTTTACTATTTTGGGCATCGTGTTGACATTTCATGATGGTCAACCCCCTTATTTAGTGGAGTGCTCCCTTGGATTTTGCTGTAACAACCCTAGTTGAATATATGCTTAGGGATTATTAAGGAAAATTAATTAGGTAATTAATTTTCCTAACATGGTTTTACTTAAACAAAGATTGACATAATAATATTAATTAAATATTTATTAATTAATTAATTGTTATAACTTATGATTAAATAATTAATTAATTAATTAAATTAATTACCTATCACATTGAATGACCAGGGTAATAAATTTAAAAGGGTTAATAATTTTAATTTGTTTAATTAAATGATTTACGTATGTGGGAGAGGATAAGACATTAGATATGAGGATAGGATATTAATAAGGGGATAAGACATTAAATAAAGAGATAAGATAATAATGAAGGGGTAATATATTAATGAGCGGGAAGAGAGTCAGTGGAGGGGATATGATAGGAGGATTCTTACGAGGAGGAGGAGGCATTATTGGGGGAGGAAGCATTTTGGAGAAGGGGAGAGTTCTGGTTTTGGGGCTTGGATTTTCTGGTTTTGAGTTGATGTTCTGCAGTCTGAAAGGATCATTATAGGGGGGCATCGGTTCGCTGGGGGTTTTGGGCACAGGGGCCAGGATAGCCTTACGGTATCCTAGAGCTAGGAAGCTAGACAGGCTGCTCCTAGCTTGCAGGGAGGAAACACAGTTTGGGCAGAGTTGGTTAGCGCATCAGGCAGCAGCGGGCTGGACAACCGGGTCAACGGAGAAATTAGCATCAGGAAGAGGTAAATTTGTATTATTCTATTAAGTAATTTTTATTCTGTTATGAAATTGTTGTTCATTGATTAATTTAACATGCGTATATGTTGAATTAAAAGAAATTACTGATTTTTTTGCAATCAAGTAGAAGTTATTGTTTCAGTTTATGAAATTAATAGACTTAAATTAATATGGTCACTACACATGGGATCAAAGCGATGAGGAGAAGGCTGGAGAAGCCATGAGAGAAGGCCATGGTGGACGACCGGGTAACCAGAGACCTTGCAAGAAGAAATAATGAGGAACAGAGGAATTAGGGTTACGGAAAAAAAAGGTTAGGGTTTAGAAAGGAAGGCGCTAGAGGAAGCAAGACGGGCACGTGGAATCCATGCGTGCCCACACTTGTTTTAAATTATTGCGATTTTCTTAAATTTTAAATTTCTTTTATAAATTGTGTGTGTGTTCTCATTTAAATTTTTATTTATTATTTTAGTGTAAAAGTAATTTAGGTTAATTTAGTTTTAATTAATTCAA
>JASDQU011402380.1:43779-64569 GCA_032191745.1 Picea mariana | reverse complement strand
CTGTGCCCAAAACCCCCAACAACCCGGTGCCCCGATGGTTCAACAAAACTGCAGAACCCAACAACAGAACCAGAAAATCCAAAAACCAAAACTAAAGTCTCTCCTCTCCCATAATTCTTCCTTCCCCCTATTCTCCTGATGCCCTCCCATAGGACTCTTCCCCCGTCATATCTTCCCCTTCACCGAATCTCCTCCCCCTCATTAATTTCCTTATCTCCTTCTTTATTATCTTATCCCCCTTATTTATTATCTTTTTCCCCTTATTTATTATCTTTTCCCCCTTTTTTATTATCTTATCCCCTCCATTTAATGTTTCTTTCCCCCCCTTCATACGTAAGTCTTTAATCAAATAAACTAAAATTATTAAACCCCTTTAATTCATTACTCAAATATTTAATGAGTCTATTAATTAATTAATTAATCATCGACAGGTATGAACAATTAATTAATATTATTAAGAAGTAATTATTGTTTAACTCAACATATTAGGACAGTCAGATTATCAAATTAATTAAAATTAATAATCCCTATGCATCTATTTAACCAGGGTTGTTACATATACTCACCCTTTAGGAAACTTCGTCCCGAAGTTAAGGTATCTCATGGTACAAAGGAAAAGAAACATGGTTCACACATTCATAACAATTAACCGACACTATTAGTAAGTAGTCACAAAAACTCATACATACTAGTGTACATGTATAATAAATGCATGTGTAGCTAGTACATACAAGTCTCATGCATGTACTAATAATCAAGTTTGAAACCCGAAGAGGATCTCGACCATTGATCGAGAAGAGGGTTACAGGACCATTGATCTAAGTTGAAAGGAAAAACACTCGAAGTAGAATAAGAGCAGTTGATCGGGGAGGACAAGTGTTCGCGGATTGTTAACTCTGGAAGGTTGAAGTAAGAAGGAAAGAGAGGTTTGAGATTTCAAAAACCCGAAGTCTGGAATCATGAAGAGATCACATCTCTTGATTCAGGAGGGCCAGATCTGGTCCATGGATTTGGAGAGGGCATATTTGAACCGTCAGTCCATAGGTACCATCAAGATTGGGAGATCAATGATCCCATAGCATTTCAGGGATTGAAGATGTGTGAGATTTAACAGCTAATCGTGTGGTCATCTATGTTAATGTTTATGCCATTATTGTAGTTCTTTGCATTTCAATAGATAAGAGCATAATAAGAACAAGATCACTGAGAAATACACATTCACAAGAGACACAACATTTATCCTGGGAAACCCTCTAGGGGAAGAAAACCCAACAAAAAATTCCTTATCATAAATAGCTTATACAATGTTCAAGAGATAACTCAAACCAATATAGATAGTCCTCCCCAAGAGATGTGCCACTCTTCTCCCTCTCTCCAACTGGTAATTGTAGCTTGCCTCATAAGAGAATGAGAAAGTGAGTTGTGTGTTTGAAGTGAGGCACTAGCCTCTTATTTATACAATACTGGCATGTGTGAAAGGTCACAACTNTAGTCCTCCCCAAGAGATGTGCCACTCTTCTCCCTCTCTCCAACTGGTAATTGTAGCTTGCCTCATAAGAGAATGAGAAAGTGAGTTGTGTGTTTGAAGTGAGGCACTAGCCTCTTATTTATACAAGACGGGCATGTGTGAAAGGTCACAACTAGCAGGGCCGACCTCTCACTCTAGGTGGGTAAACCCACCTTTAATTAATTATGGGTCTTCCATAATAACTATTGGGGTCGACTTCTTATTCTTCCCTTTATAATTTTCCGATGACCAATCTGCAAAAGGGGATTTGGTCCTTATACAATTACTGACATGATTAATCCACAATGGAGATTAATCCAATAACAATAATAATAATAACATGATTAATCCACAATGGGGATTCAATCCAATAATAATAAGAATGCTCTTCACAGTTACATTATTTCAACACTCCCCCTTAACAAGAAGGGTATTCTTCATCAGCATTAGGCGAGAGAGGTATGCATCATCAGTGGCATCTGGAGGGCAGTATCGTCAATATCATCTTGAAACATTGTCTAGCACATTTACGAGTCATTGAAATTTTTCTTCATCAGCGACATCATCATTCTCGAACGAATGTTATCATCATCTGCATAAAATATGTATCAATAAAAATGATACCTCATCACAACACTAGGCTGGCACTTCACAGTACTACACTAGCTCAATGTCACAGCGGTTAAGCTAGTAGCTCAGTTTCAGTCACATCTTGCTTTACGTCTAACAACTAGGTCAGAAGCAAGTGATATCATCATCTCGCTCTATGTCTAACAACTAGGTCAGAAGCGAGGAATCACAGCGTCATGCTTTACGTCTAACAACGAGGTCAGAAGCATGACTCATCTTGATTTATGTCTAACAACAAGGTCAGAAGCAAGGAACACATCAACATCTCGCTTTACGTCTAACAATGAGGTCAAAAGCGAGGAATCATCTTTATTTACGTATAAAAACTAGGTCAAAAGAAAGGAATCAGCGACGTCATGATTTACGTCTAACAACTAGGTCAGAAGCATAACTCATATTGCTTTACGTCTAACAACGAGGTCAGAAGAAAGTATCACACAGTGTCATGCTTTACATCTAACAGCGAGGTCAGAAGCATGACTCATCTTGCTTTACATCTAACAGTGAGGTCAGAAGCAAGGAATACATCTACTCCCCCTTTTGGGGAGGGTCTTTTCGGATGATACCAAGCTTATCTCTAAAGTGTTCAAACTTTACACAAGATAGAGGCTTAGTCAACACATCAGCAACCTGTTCATCCATGCTAATGTATTGGAGCTTCAAGGCTCCTCTCTGTACCATGTCGCAGATGAAATGATAGCAGATCTCTATGTGCTTCGACCTATCGTGGAACAAAGGATTCTCTGTCATTTTAATACAACTTTGATTGTCACATAGAATCGCGGTTGCTCTCATCTCCAAATCAAATAGGCCTGTCAACAACTTTCGAAGTCATATAGCTTTGCAGCTAGCAGAACATGCGGCAACATACTCTGCTTCCACTATGCTGAGAGCAATACTGGATTTCTTCCTACTCTGCCACGAGATCATGGCTGATACCAAACTAAAACAACATCTGAAAGTGCTTTTTCTGCCAGCAATGCTTTCTTCCCAATCTGCATCAATATATCCACTCAATGTGAAGTCATGATCTCCATCATAGCTAAGACCATAATCCATTGTACCTTTAAGGTACCTCATCACATGTTTTGCAGCCACTAGGTGAACACGTCTGGGCTCTACCAGAAACTGACTCAAGGTGTTCACTGCAAAATAGATGTATGGTCTAGTGTTCATCAAGTACATCAGCGATCCAATAATCTGTCTGTACAGAGTGGCATCTATCAAATCTAATGAAGTATCGACTAATAGCTTCAGCTTTGCTTCCATGGGTGTATTCATGGACTTGCATTCTAGCATGTCGAATCTCTTTAAGACTTCGACTGTGTACTTCCCATGGTTAAGGAAGATTCTTTCCAGACTCTGCCATACCTCAAGACCTAAGAAGTAATGCATTAGACCAAGGTATTTCATTTCAAATTCTACGGCAAGTCTCTGTTTACATTCAGCGATGAGATTTTCTTCTCCAGTTAAGAATAAGTCATCCACATACAGTAATAGCATTACTGGTTCATTATCCATGATCTTGAAGTAGATATTTGAATCTACTTTACTCTTGGTAAAGCCCAAGCTCGTCAAGAAACTATCTATACAGCCATACCAAGATCTGGGAGCTTGCTTCAATCCATATAAGGCTTTCTTCAATCGATAGACATGAGACTTCCTTTCTACAACCTCAAATCCTTGGGGTTGCTCTATATACACTTCCTCTTCAATGACACCATTCAGAAAAGTTGTCTTCACATCCATCTAGTGTAGCTTCCATTTCATCTTGGCGGCAAGAGCTATAATGGTTCTGATCGAAGTGTATCTGGCTACAAGAGTGAATGTCTCTTCATAGTCGATTCCTTCCTTCTGGGAAAAGCCACGAGCGACAAATATTGCTTTATATTTCTCAATACTTACATCAGCAGCATGTTTTATCTTGAAGAGCCATTTTGATGATACCACATCCTTACTTTTTGGTCTGGGAACAATTTCCCATACATCATTCTTCATTATGGATTGGTATTCCTCTGTCATGGCATCTGCCCATTCCTTCTTCTGGATGGCCTCTTCAAAACATGTAGGTTCTTCATCAAGTAGATTGCACATCAAAGTCGTGTAACTAGAGAATGGCTTTGGCCTCTTCACCTGTCTTGTGGTTCCTTCTGGAACACCATACTTCTCTCCATATTGAATAAGCTCTCTTGCCCAAGCAGGATTTCTTTTATGGTAGAAGGTCATTTGAGGAGGTTCTTGTACTTTTTTTATATCATGATCTTTAGGAGTCTCCTCATCAGGGGAAGCTATGACTTCCCTTACAGGTTCTGCAGCTCTGGGAACTTCCCTCACAGATTCTGTCGTCGGGGGATTTACAGGTTCCTCTTCATATACCTCTTCAAGATGGAATCTTCTCAATTTCTTAAGTGCAGCTTCTTCATCAAAGGTCACGTCCCTGCTGATCGCAATATGGCAGTGACCAGGTATGTAGATTCTGAAGGCCTTGGATACCTCACAGTATCCCACAAATATTCCCTTCTTTCCAGAGGGTTCTAGCTTGTTTCTTTTCTCTTTCGGTATATGGATAAACACTGGAAAGCCAAATATTTTGAGATGGCTTACCTCTGGCTTCTTTCCGGTGAACATTTCTTCTAGTGTCTTGAGCCCAAGTGCACTATGGGGCAATCAGTTCTGCACATAAATAGTTTTCATTGTTGCTTCTGCCCATAAGCATATAGGAAGATCCTGATCTTCATAGCTTCCAGCATGGTTTTGTTCTTCCGTTTAGCTACATCGTTTTGTTGGAGATCTTGATCCCAACATATTTGCAGGTATTCACGAATTCTTTTGAGGTATATTTTCCTCCATTATCTGACCTGAGTATCTTAATCTTCCTTACAGAAGGGTTCTCTTATCAAGGCTTTGAATTCCTTGATCTTGTTGAATACTTCAAATATATCCAGGTCTTTTACGAGAATAATCATTAATGAATGATACATAGTATACATACCCATTATTGGAGGATGATGGAATTGGGCCACATGCATCTGAATGAATGAGTTCTAGGACTCCTTCTGCCTTGCTATCCCTCTTCGGAAACGGGTTCTTGACGTTCTTCCCTTGTGCACATCCATCACATATGCCTTCATGGTCACCTTTGAGTTCTGGTAAACCTGTGATAGCTTTGCATATGTATGGTAGCGCCTTGTAGTTGATGTGAGATAATCTTCTAGAGTTCACATGGATTCTTCAATAGCATGGGTCATGGCAGCTTCTGAGTGACCCACCTTCTTCTTTTCCACTTATGATTGCTTCATTTATGATTTCTTCTTTAGCACGTTGCCTTCTGCAACCTTTTCTATAGATTCCTCATGTGACCTGGAGCAAGGTCAACAAAACAACAAGCAAGAATAATATCCTTATTGATAATATAAAGCAATAGCACGAACAATCATCACAGTAGCTCCTTTATATCTTATTACTTATAATTTAGCAAAGATTAAAGGTAAGGAATAAAATACGAAATGAGGTCAACACTCTCTTAGTGTTGTGACCAAGCATTCTTTCATGGCAATTTGAAACTAACACATGAGGTTTCTCCTAGAGGAGGTGTTAGTCATATCAGACAAAGTATTCTCACATGTTATCAAGTATAATACTGTATGACGATTTTTATCTCAACTAAAGTCATTAGCTTGTCATGTGTACCTTTGAATCTTGATTAATCAAACCTGGAGCCTTGTCCTCAAGAGTGAGTTCTTTCTTTTCTTCCAGGTCTCCTTCATTCAAGTGATGAGTACTTTCTTCAACATGTCTGTTGTACTAAGACAATATGCTATCTTGAAAAAAGGTTAGGTTAGATGATAAGCTCTATGATCAACTTTTAATCCTTATAAAGATTTGATCATAGCTTCAACATGCAACATTGATCAAGATAATTTCATAACAAATAGATGCATATTAGAATAATCACACCTGGGTTGCATCATTCCTCTGAATGTGTTGGATCCTGAGATCCTTCTGGATATATGGAAAAAGATCCCTTCTCCTACAAATACTCTTTAGGGTTTAACCATTAAACATATGTGAGTACATACCTCGGATAGCATTTGCAGGTAGTGGCTCCATCTGTTAGCAGCGGTAATCATTAACAAAAACTTCAAGAGTGATTGAAACTAGTTCTATGGCTGCAACTGCAACTGGTACTGCAACTACAGCTGGTTCTGAGACTGCAACTGCAACTGCAACTTAGGGTTTTATGAGGAAACCCTAATTTTTCAAACTTCAAATTTTGAAATTCTGATCTAGGGGATAGATGCGCTCGGCTGAGGCGAGTTAGCTGGTGCAGTCAAAATTTCGAAAATCCAACTTTTACCCCCTCAAACTTGATCTGTGGATTTCTGGACTGGTGCTTTTGGTTTTCTGGTACCTCTAGTACTCTAGTACTTCTGGTAATTCTGGTACACTGGTTTTTTGATACTTTGTGAAACTAGGGTTTCACTTTTCGAGAGATCTAGCCACTAAAAAGGTGCACTCTAAGTGCCAAAATGATCCTTGGGGGAGGGCGTAGCTTTCTAGGAGGTTAGGGAGCTGAAAATACTCACTTTTGCAAAACCCTAATTTTTGGGTACGATAACAATGACGTTTTTCCTCTTGCGAAATATGTTTCCTTCAGGTTGGCTCTGATACCATGTTAATGTTTATGCAATTATTTTATTTCTTTTCATTTCAATAGATAAGAGCATAATAAGAACAAGATCATTGAGAAATACACATTCACAAGAGACACAACATTTATCCTGGGAAACCCTCTATGGGAAGAAAACCCAGCAAAAACTTCCTTATCATAAATAGCTTATACAGTGTTCAAGATATAACTCAAACCAATATAGATATTCCTCCCCAAGAGATGTGCCACTCTTCTCCCTCTCTCCAACTGGTAATTGTAGCTTTCCTCATAAGAGAATGCGCAAGTGAGTTGTGTGTTTGAAGTGAGGCACTAGCCTCTTATTTATACAAGACTGGCATGTGTGAAAGGTCACAACTAGCAGGGCCGACCTCTCACTCTGGGTGGGTAAACCCACCTTTAATTAATTCTGGGTCTTCCATAATAACTGTTGGGGCCGACTTCTTATTCTGCTCTTTATAATTGTCCGATGACCAATCCGCAAAAGGGGATTTGGTCCTTATACAATTACCGACATGATTAATCCACAATGGGGATTACTCCAATAACAATAATAATAATAACATGATTAATCCACAATGGGGATTTAATCCAATAATAATAATAATGCTCTTTGCAGTTACATTATTTCAACAATCTAAAGTCGTCATCCAAGGTCACATGTGAAGAAGGTGCTTAGCAAAGGGAGTTTGCGGAGGTTGAGAGTTGAAACTCTCAAAGGTCAAAAAGTCAGAATCAGCCACAGCCATTGATTTGGAAGGGAGCTATGTGTCGACAGATCATGGAGATCTGGGATCGCACATGGAAGGAGGAAGAAGAAGCCAGAAAAGGGAATCGATAGCATCCATTGATCACTGATCATCGCCAAAAGTGAGAGATCGATGGACGGGAAGGATTGTGGGGCCAGGACATGCTCGGGCGTTAATTTTCCTTGAGCGGGCTACAATTTCAACCACAGTTTTAACAAAGGGATACGTGGAAGTTGGAGGTGGATTGTGGGGCGAAAATTGGGTTGGTCTAAAACCACTCTTTCACGCGCCCGCAATCCCGTATTTGCACGAGGAAATGACCCGGGGCCATATGAAGAAGGGTATAATCACAGAAGGAGCTAGTGCTTGAACTTTAGTGTTTTGGAAGTGCGCAGGAATAGCTCGTGGGTATGACAGAACCTCCACACAAAAGGAAAAGGGGCCTGTGTATAATTTATTTGGGTTCAATCAGAAGCCCAAAGAGTCAACTTGAATCAGTAATTAGAAAGATTCTAGACTGGGAGGTCGCAAAACCCTAGGAGGGGAGGGGGGTTGCATGAGGTGGTATGAGAGCTTGATTTTCATCTATAGATTTCAGGAAAAAGAGAAAGAGGAGGATTATGTTATTTTGTTTACAGATAATAGACAAGAGAGAGACGGTGAAATGAGATGATTTGGTAACATTAAATGATAGCAGAGAAGGTCGCAAGAAGAAATGAAATCTAGAGATGGATCTGGAGTTCAATCAGATAAGAGAACAAATGGAGGAGCTTGCATTTAAAATGCAATAGGATGAAAAGGTGCATTGGGTGAAGAAGAAGGTGAAGTGGCCAGTTAATAGATTGTTGGCCAGAGGAGAGCAAAGGCTATTGGGAGAGTGGCTGAGGCATGCCAAAAACCTCAGTGACATAGAGGAGGAACTGATTCACATCTGTGAACCAGAAATTGGGAGACACCTTAGTGATGAGGAAGAGGTGAGATCAGTTGAAGGTCTCATAAACTGTCAGGTGGGCAGAAATGGACTTTCAAGTTGCCAGGTAGGCAATGGAAATAGATTAGGTGGATGTCTCGTATGCTGCCAGAAGAGAAATGTTGAAAGTTCAAATTTCTAGGTGGGCAATGATATGTGATCGATTGATCTCATAGACTACCATAGGGAAGAAGAGAAGTCCCAAATTTCTAGGTGGGCAGGGAGAAAGAAATGATACTATCTGAAAGTATCAGGAGCTCAGAAGTGGGTTCAGGTCAGCAAGGAGTGTTGATAGGTGAAGATTTGTGTGGACTTGCAGACCATGTGAATGAAGATGATGAGAAGTTAAATACTCTCACCATCCAAGAGGAGGATCATATGAGTACTATGATCATTGGAGGAATCAAGGAATTCCTACCAAGAAGACAAACAGAGGCTAGCATATATGTTAAAACAACTGTAGAAGAAGAAAGAAAGCCACCAGAAACTGTCAAAGAGAAAGAAATGGAGTAGACATGGATGTCTACCCCAGCAGAAGGAGAAGAGAATTTAGCATAATTGCTCAAAATTTTCAGTCAAGAAGATGAACAGGAAATGACTACAGCATTGGAGCCTACAGCAGAAGAGGAAGCAAACAACATGGACTTTTTTGATCTGTATGAAAAATTGGAATCCCTAGAGATAAGGGTGATGGTGCAAATCTTTCACATCTAATAGGTCAATTCGGAAACAGATGGAGGAGCATACCAGCCAGAGGAATAGTTAGAGGGATTTGGATATATTCCAGCACAAGAGGAGATAACAGAGGCTAATCTATCAAAGGAGAAAAATAAGCAGTAGCTTGGTGATGAGACTACAAAAATGGAGTTTGTAGCAGGGTGGCAAACCAATACTAAAATGGAAAATAAATACAGCATGGGGGATCAAGATGATCTACCCTTTGAGGATAAGGAAGTGAAGCAGAGAAGACTGCATAAGAAGAGCAAGCCACTGGATCAGCTAGACGGGGTGATAGAGGAGATCAGGAAGCAGCAGCAGCAACAACACAAATGGAGAGGAGCAAGAGTACAACTCCAAGGGAGAGTTTGGGATTCAGGAGGATTTCAACACTGGAGAAGAGGATCTCATGAGCAGGAGCTCATGATTTTCCCAACAGTGGATTATGATGTAGGGGCATCGCTCCACCTCAGAAAATGCACCAGCAAGCCAACACATAGATGCACAATGGAGAAAGGGAGAGGCATTGACCCTCCCATTTTTTAATTCGAAATCTGATCCCATGGGGATTTGCATTGTAAGGCTGTAAGATCCAAGCCATGCCTTTGTACAGGTACTAGATAGGGTCACCTTAAATGGTTAATTGTAAGCATGTCTTGGTCTGATTCAGATATAGACTTTTCATTTATGTAATGAGTCGTAGGAGTATGGTGTCGGTAACTGAGACAGTGATGGAACTAAGGCGGTGAGGAGGATAAGATCATAGAGCCCTCTTTTGTAAATGAGGGGAGAGAGATCTTTATAGAGAGGTCTGAGAATGTCTTAGAAGGTCTTAGAAGCATAACTCGGGATAGAGTTAGGAGAGGAGAGCTTGAGAGAAATGGGACTCTGTTACAGTCCAGTTTTTTAAAACATCTCTATAGACACACATAGATAATAGAAAAGACATTTTTCCTGGATATAGTGTGTTTATGTATTAGTGTTCATTATTATGCTTGTGTATGTCGTTCATGTTTGAATGCGTGAATTGTTGAAGTGTTGAATAATTTTTATTTGTTTTCTCTCAATTGAGTCCTTGGGTGCAAGGAGTGCGTTGACAGAGGTGATTTAACCTCAGAGAAGCTCAAGAGAGATAGTGTTGAACCTTCATCAATAGAAGTACAAGGAGTGCACAGGAATAACTCTGTGGTGAGTTTGGAAAGGGACAGATTTACTGAACACTCTGTGAGGAGGAGCTTTGCAAGGTGTGCATCGAGCAAGGAGAATGTCGAGAGGACGAGAAGAATTTATTTTCAAGAAATCCTTCGGATCTGAGTTTGACGAAATCCTAGAAATTTAAGGAGTGTGTGGGAGATCAAAATCTTCAAGGAGATCAAGATTAGAAAGGATAACACAAAGAGTGCATAGGAGAGGGACTTATTCTAAGTCTAAAAGCTCAGGAGAGATAGTGTTAAAACAGCGAAGCAAGACCCAAGATAGTCGAGTTCGCAAAAGAAAGTTCAAAGGTTGAAACCTTTGAACACAAACTAAATATTATGAGTCAAGAGAAGTCTAAATCTCAGGAGGAGGAGCGACAAAAACCATTAGATTTGGTTGTGGGGAGAAATCTGGACCGTCAAATTAGAGTCTAGTGAGCAAAGGAATGTAGAGGGGGAAACAACTCTTATTCGTCAGATCTGAGCACAAAGGATCGACAACCATCTAAACAAAGTGAAGTGCATGGGCTTTAACCCTTGTGTATACAAGAGGACTGATCAAAGTTTGAGGATTGAGACTTTCAAAGGTCGAAGGGCCAGAGAGCCGAAGTATAATCTCAATCATTCGATTAGTTGAGGTGAATCTAAGTCGTCAGATCACCCAAATAAAACCTCAGGTGTAGGATCACCTAAAGTGGATATGAGTCGTCAGATGTCGTGAGATCCATAGGAAGGCGAAGGTGAAACGTTGAAACACCCAAAGCTTGAATAGTCCAAGAGTCGATAGTCGTCAATCTGCAAGGGGACCCTTGTCAACAGATCGCGTGCTCCAGGAAAATATTATTGAATCTCTCAGTTGATATTTGATATTCGCGAAGTCCGAAGAGTCGAAGCAGATCGGAGTCATCAAATCACCTGAAATGAATCTGATCCATCGGACCAGGAGAGAAGATGTGGCACAAATCTGAGCACTCTGAGTAAAGTCCCAAAGTGATTCATAGCCATCATATTAGAGGATACGTGGTGAAAATATGAGCACTCCAGGTAAAGTCCCGAAGTGATTCATAGCCATCAGATCAGAGGAGACGTGGTGAAAATTTGAGCACTCCGGGTAAAGTCCCAAAGTGATTCATAGCCATCATATCATAGGAGACTTGGAGAAAATCTGAGCACTCTGGGTAAAGTCCCAAAGTGATTTATACCTATCAAATCAGAGGAGACGTAGAAAAGATTTGAGCACTCTGGGTAAAGTCCCAAAGTGATTCGTAGTTTTCATATTATAGGAGACGTGGCATAGATCTGAGCACTCTGGGTAAAGTCATGAAGTAAATATGAGTCATCATATCTAGATAAGACGTGGTGCAAATCCATGCACTCTAGGTAAAGACCCAAAGTAATCCTCTATCATCAGATCAAGAGGACATGCGTCAGAAGATTACAGTCTTTCGATAAAATCCATTGGGAAAGAAGTTTGAGATTTGAGATCTCAGAAGTCCGAAACCTGAAGAGGATCTCGACCTTTGATCAAGAAGAGGGTCACATGACCATTGATCTAAGTTGAAAGGTTAAACACCCGAAGTGGAAGCAGAACCATTGATCGGGGAGGATAGGTGTCCGCAGATTGTTAACTCTAGAAGGTTGAAGTACGAAGGAAAGCGAGGTTTGAGATTTCAAAAACCCAAAGTCTGGAATCGTGAAGAGATCGCATCCGCTGATTTAGGAGGGGAAAATCTCGTCCGTGGATTTGGAGAGGGCAGATCTGAACCATCAGTCCAGTGGTACCGTCAAGATCGAGAGATCAATGGTCCCATAGCATTTCGGGGATTGAAGGTGCGTGAGATTTAACAGGTAATCGCATGGTCATGTGTAGTTGTCGTCCAAGGTCACATGTGAAAAATGAGCTTAGCAAAAGGATCTTGCAGAGGTTGAGAGTTGAAACTCCCAAAGGCCGAAAAGTTGGAATCAGCCACAGCCATTGATTTGGAAGGGAGCTACGTGTCAACGGATCGTGGAGATATGGGATCATGCATGGAAAGATGAACAAGAAGGCATGAAAGGGATTTGATAACAGTCGTTGATCACGAATCATCGTTGAAAGTGAGATATCGACAGACGGGAAGGATTTCGGGGCAAGGACATGCTCGAACGTTAATTTTCCTTGAGCGGGCCATCATTTCAACCATAGTTTTAACAAAGGGATACGTGGCAGCTAGAGGTGAATTGAGGGGCGAAAAGCGGGTTGGTCTAAAACCACTCTTGGATGCACCCGCAATCATGCGTTTGCGCAAGGACACAACCCGAGGCAATATGAAGAAGGAGCTAATCGCAGAAGGAGCTAGCACCTGAAATTTAGTGTTTTAGAAGCGCGCGGGAATGGCTCATGGGTCTGACAGAACCTGCTCACAAAATGAAAAGGGATGTGTGTATAATTTATTTGGGTTCAATCACGAGACCGAAGAGTCAATTCGACTCATAAATTAAAAAGATCCTAGACCCTGAGGTCACAGAACCCCAGAGGAGAGGGGGGGCTGCATCAGTATTTCACAAATAAAAAATTCAAATGGAATTAACGTATTAACTAAATAAAATTTTAATTATGGAAACAAAAAGCTAATTTCACCTTCTTTCAATTCTTCAAAAAAAAAGAAGATTGTTTTCTTTTGCACAACCATCTTTTCAATGCAGCTAAAAAAACTTAAAAAGAAAATGATTATTTTCTTTTGCACAGCCATCTTTTTCAATGCAACTAAAAAAACTTTAAAAACAAACACATGAAAAATATATAATAATCATCATTAAAAATCATAATAAGTTGCTTATGTGCTATGTTAGTTCCATGACTTTTTAATATAAACAAATGAACTTGAGAAAACATGATGTTAGTAGCATTTTTTAAGCAAAGTTAGAAGATGCACAACACTTAACCAAGCAATGTGTGTGACAAAATTATTTTTAAAAAACATTATTTCAGTTTTTATTTATTTAATTAATTTTTCATCAACTTTCATTTAAACTCAAATATAATTACGCTGAAAGGCATATACCTATTGACAATAGGCAAAATTAATGATCTTTTAATCTTATTTAACCTTAAACCCTAATCTGATGGCTACGCATTCAATATGCTCGCATATTCTTAGTCGTCCTCCAAAATCAATGAGCCAGATTTATTGCTCATAACTTCCTTGCATTTATGAAGGCATCCGTTAACATGATTACTTTTTTACATTTACCTAAGAATACTTAAAAAATTACTGTAAGCATATATAATTGACACGTTCAAATGATTAAGAATATAATTGACATGTTCAAATGATTAAAAATGATTAATATGTATGCATGCCACGTTTATATCACTCCACAGTTTTTATGTTAGAGCACCATTCATTTTTTATCCCACAACCTCCACGAATTACCTCCCACATTATGAACATTCCACGACTTGAACCGCCACAACCAATTAGATGTGAAATGCGTGGAAGACCTCGCCAAGCCGGAGAAGAAGCTCAAGAGTTCCCATAGCTCGGAATCCACAGTAAAATCATCAGACCTTTCATGGGCGGTAACGACAGTTCCAGCAGATCGATCCGGCCCGGCCAGTCGTGAAGCTGTAACGATGGCTTGATTCTGGTTCGAAGCTCTAACGATGGCTTGAAGCTGTAACGCGATGTGCAGGAATAATGGTTCGAATAATGGATGGGAGAGTTTGGCCAAGAAATCTATAGGAAGTTCTCAATCACTTTTATAACTACTCTCTCTCTCTGCAAATGGTTGTTTTTTTGGTTAATTTGATTTTCTGACCTTCTCTCTGCAAATGTTTTTTTTTCAATTTGATTTTCTGTATTGTTAAGTGTATGCTAAGTGTAGATTCAGAGACTGTGTTTCAAAGAACCAAAATGACTATGGCCAAGAAAATCGAGCCGAGCTGAGAATTTAAACATCAAGGAAACATCACAGAGAGGAGCTATATCTCTCACTTGGACGAAGGCAACACACAGGAGAAACATCAATCGTGCAACACAAATAGGTTAACAGATTTGTCTTTGTCACCTCGCGGAGCAGTGGATAGGAACAATAAATAATTGCTGAACCCTAAACCTGTACTTTATAATTGAATAACTATATCTTTGTTTGTTAAATATAGAATAATATTAGATTAACTATAGACTGGATCTATAAAAAAATAATGGTTAATCTCTCGTATATAAACCACAAATTCAATTATCTGCCCCTTTGAAAATTAAGATTGGTTCATTCATATGGCCACTTGAAATATAGATTCATGGGGTATTTCATTGCAGGTGGAGATCCTTGATTTATTTTGTTCTATCAATAAATTGGTTCAGTCCGCATTGAATTGATCGGAATTGGTTTTAAAATTAGCATACATGGATATGTGTTTAGGTACATTATAAATTAATAACTATAGCTGTTTTTTTTAACTCAAAGCTGTTTTTTTTAACTCAAAAATTATACCTATAGACTATAATCGATTATACAAAAAACGAGTGGTTGATCTCTGGTATATAAACCATGAATGTTATGGTCTGCCTCTCGGACAATCAAGATTGATTCATTCATATAGCCACTTGAATGATAGATTTGTGAGATTTCGCGAGTATTTCATTGCGATTGAAGATTCTTGATTTATTCTGTTCCATCAATAAATCGGTTCAAGCCCCATTGAAATCGATAGGAATTGGTTTTCAAATTAATACGCATCTATTGATATTTAGTACTGCATAAAAATAAGACATGAAAGTTCTTTATGGAGTAGTCAATACGTAAGGTTTTACTAATAATAAGGTAACATTTTATTAACAATAAGAGACCAAATATTAAAAAACAAATTTGATTTAAAAAACCTTCACTATAATTTGATTTATATTTGTGCGTTTCAATTAACCATTTTGTGTGGGTGTTTCAATTAATGGTGGAATTGAATGCGAATCGTGATTGTGCAAGTTATGAGAGTTACGGTTATAAAATTATAAACTATTTTAAACTATTCTTTCAGTTTTTTTTCTTTCATGAGTTTTTAATATGAATAACAACCAAAAAAAAATATTGTTAATGGGCAGATGGGTATGGTTAGTGGATGTGAAGTGTCAGTTTCAACCTCCAACCTCCGGGTTTCAATCAACCATGCTTTGAGTGGGCGTTCCATTTAAAGTGGAATTGGATACGAATAGTCGTTGTGCAGCTGCATAGGTTAATAGGGTTAAGGTTATAAATTTATAAACAATTTAATTTTTTTAAAATTGTAAATATATGTAATTTTATATTAATTAAATGTAAATTTAATATAATTAAATTTTATTTTAAATATAATTTTAAATTTTATTTTTAATATAATTATAGTATAATTAAATATAATTAAATCTTATAAAGTTTTAAATAAGTTAATCTTTAAAATTCGTAAATATATTTAACTATACATTAATTAAATATAATTTTAACTAAATCTTTAATATATTAATCAAATATAAATTTACATTTTATAATTTCATATTTTTAAAGGTTATTATTATTTTGTAAATAAAATTAATCATTTTTCCTTATAATTATTTTCGAAATTAAATAATTTTTTTTTTTTAAATTCTAATTGTGATTGATTAAATAAAATTTTATCATTAAAAAAATTGATCCATTTCAAATGATCGGTGTTTTTTTTTTTAAATTTTAAAAATCAATTAATATCTTACATTGTACATTAATGTAAATTAATACTTTAATTTATATTAATGTAATAATGTGTTTTTAATATAAGCATTGCTAAGATAAGAACAAATTCTTAGGAGCTCCATAGTGAAACTGGACATTGGTCAATTCCTAAAACGCCATGGGATGAAAGAGTGTGTCACCTTTGTGACACTGAGAAGGTTGAAGATGAAAAACATTTTCTCTTAGATTGTCCAGCCTATACCCATATTAGATCTCATTTTCAAAATGTTGATCACACTACCAACCTTCCTAACCTCTTAACTCAACAAAAGTATGGTGATCTTGGAAAGCTTCTCTTAATGATTTTCGAGCACATAAACAAAATTCTAAAGAATCACAAGTAATCAATGTCTTTAGAATTAGTCACATAATTCTTTCTATCAATATCTTTAGAATTAGTATAAATTGTCATATGCAACAGGTAAAACAAGTTTATTTCCTTTAAATGTTCTTAGGAAAAATATAAACTATCATCTATAATGTATAAATCAAGTAGATTTGTTATCAATGAGCTTAGAACAATATAACTCATCATCTACAAAGATCCATATGATTTGTTATAAATGCTCCTATAATAACTATAACTCATTAAATAATTTTTTGTTACAATTTGACGAACATAGTGTTGAGTCTTTCAATTTGATGAACATTGCATCGAGTTTCGCAATTTAATGGACATAGCCATATTTTTTCAATGTGACGAACATGACTTGCCATAACCATATTGTCGCAATGTGACGAGCATAACCATATTGTTGCAATGTCATGAGCATGACTTGCCATAACCACATTATCGCAATGTGACGAACATAACCATATTGTCACAATCTGACGAACATGAATGGCCATAACCACATTATCAGAATGTGATGAAGAAAACCATATTGTCGCAATCTGATGAACATGACTGCCCATAACCATATTATTGCAATGTGACCAACATAACCATATTGTCACAATGTAACGAACATGAATGGCCATAACCACATTATCACAATGTGATGAACATAACCATATTGTCACAATCTGATGAACATGACATGCCATAACCATATTGTCACAATGTGATGAACATAACCATATTGTCGTAATGTGATGAACATAGCCTCGCCATCGCAATGTGATGAACATGACCATATTTTTTGCAATGTGACCAACATAGCCTCATCATCGCAATGTGATGAACATAACCATATTGTTCACAAAGTGTCAAACATAGCCCTATCGTTTCAATATGACAAACATAGCCCCGCTGTCTTTATGTGACGAATATTACCATATTGTCACAATGTGACAAACATAGCTTTATTGTCGCAATGTGACAAACATAACCATATTTATGGAATGTGACGAATATATCCTTGAATATTGCAATGTGATGAACACAACACTGAGTCTCTCTATTTGACAAACATAGCACCGAGTCTCGGAATGTGACAAACACAGCACTGAGTCTCTCTATTTGACGAACACAGCACTGAGTCTCTCTATTTGACGAACAAAGCACTGAGTCTCGGAATGTGATGAACATAACCATATTTTCACAATGTGATGAACATGACTTATGATAACCATATTGTCGCAATGTGACGAATATAACCATACTGTTGCAATGTCATGAGCATGACTTTCCATAACCACATTATCGCAATGTGACGAACATAACCATATTGTCCCGATCTAACGAACATGAATGGCCATAATCACATTATCACAATGTGATGAAGAAAACCATATTATCACAATGTGATGAACATAACCATATTGTTCGCAATGTGGCCAACATAGCCTCATCATCGTAATGTGATGAACATAACCATATTGTTCACAATGTGTCGAACATAGCCCTTTCGTTACAATATGACAAACATAGCCCTGTTGTCATAATGTGACGAATATTGCCTTATTGTCACAATGTGACGAACATATCTTTGTTGTCGCAATGTGACAAACATAACCATATTTCGGGAATGTGACGAATATAGCCTCGAATCTTGCAATGTGACAAACATAGCATTGAATCTCTCCATTTGACGAACATAGCACCGAGTATCAAAATGTGACGAACATAGCCATATTTTTGTAATGTGACAAACATGACTGGTCATAACCATATTGTCGCAATGTGATGAACATGACTATCCATAACCACATTATCGCAGTGTGAAAAACATAACCATATTGTCGCAATGCCATGAACATAGTCTCGTCCTTGTAATGTGATGAACATAACCATATTGTTGTAATATGACGAACATTGCCTCATCATGCCGATCCGATGAACATATCCTCATTGTCACAATGTGACACAAATATCATGTCATCATAATCTCACAAAAAATTTCTTGTCGTCATAATGTGATGAACATAGCCCTGTAGTTGAAATAAATGTCATGTCATCGCAATGTGATGAATGTATGAAATTTAATTTCATCACATAGCCATACAACATACGATGAACATATGACGTTTATGTTCATCACATAGTTATTTTTTACTTAAATGTCCTATCATCTCCATGTGATGAACATAGACCCATCATCGCAATATCCCCTTCATCGTCAATATGTGACAAACAATATACTATTATCACAATGTGATGAACATAGTCACATCGTCATAATGTCATGCAAATATCATGTCGTCATAGTGTGACACAAATCTCGAGTCATCGCAATCTGACGAACTTAGCCCCTCCCTCTCTATGTGACAAAAATAACCATATTGTTGCAATATGACGAACGTAGGCTCATCGTCACATTTCCATCAACATATCTTCGTCGTCGCAATGTTACACAAATATCATGTCCTCATAATGTGACAAACAATTCCAAATGTTGTTATCTTAATGTCATCTGTAGTCTTAGCCAACGATGGTCATGGGAAACCATGGTCACTTATGGATAAGAAATAGAAAATATAGTTAACCATTGTCAACCATGGTCATGGTCAACCAAGATCAACCATAGTGAAGGTCATCCAAAGTGAACGCCAACCATAATGAAGGTCTATAGAAGTTAACCATGGTGAAGGTCTACAGAAGTCAACCATGGTCATGGTCATGGTCAACCATAAATAACCATGATCATGGTAATCCAAGGTCAACCTTACTTAACCATGGTCATCGTCAACCATAGTGAATCTTTCATTCCCAAAGTCAACCATGTTCTACCAAACTTAACCATGGGCATGATCAACCATAGTCAAGTATCATCATTGTAAATTATTGTATTAATACTTCAATAATGTGTTATTAATGTATTACTACTTTAGTAATGTATTTATTCAGGTATTGATACTTTAATAATGTATTATTAAAGTATTAAGACTTTTTTAATGTTTTAATTATTTAATATTAATGTTTTAGTGTATTAATATTAATAATGTATTACTCCTTTAATAATGTATTATTTATGCATTACTTTATTAGAGTATTGATACTTTAACAATTTGTTGATGTATTAATTAATTAATAAATACATTATTAATGTATTAGTACTTTAATCTTTTACATTATACATTAATGCATTAGTTAATTAATACATTACATTATTAATTTTTTTGTATTTATATAACAATATTCTAAAATAGTTTTAATGTATTTTTATTTTATTATAATATTAATAGTTTAATAATATATTATTTAGTATTGCAAATTAAAATATTTATTAATTTCATTAATACATTACATTATATGTTATGTATAAAAAATTAATTTATACATTACATTAATTTAATTATATACTTTATATTGTTATTAATCAATTAATACATTACATTCATACAATACATTGTTTTAATATTTTAATTTATAAATTACATTAATTTTTCAATACATTTTATACTATTTTATATATTAACTTTTATATCATTAATATATTATTTAATTAATACATTAATGTATTATCCCATCAATATATTAATATATTATTACTTTATTAATTGTTTAATACTTTATTAATATATAAAATATGTTTTATTATATTAATATCATAATGATTATAATGATGATTAACTTCCATAATTGAATAATATAATACTTTAATGTATTTTTAATTTATTAAGTTTTATTAATGCTTTATTATTTTAATATATTATTGTATTTTTAATGTATTATTATTTTATTTACCTATTGTTAAAACTTTATTAATGTATTTATAATTTAACAACTTATTAATTAATTAATTAATTAATTAATTACTTAATATAATACATTAATAAGATATTTATTAATTAAATTATTGTATCATTAATACATCACATTAAAACATTAAAATATTGATACTTTAATTTATACATTACATTTAGGTATTAATTAATCAATACATTAATATTTAAATATATTAATTGAATGTTCTTTTACATTATTAGTATATTATTTTATAATTAATTTAGAGACTTATTTATTCTTTATTAATTTATTTGTAATATACTAATGTATTAAAATTTTACTATGTATGAAAAATGTTTTATTTTATAAATGTATTGTATTTAGTGTATTAATTTATTTTTGATTAATGTTTTATTTTTTTAATTAATTAATACCTTTCATTATACATGAATGTATTAATGTAACGTGTTAATACTTATGAGTATATATTAGAATAATGTAAAAAATAATTAACATA
>JASDQU011402379.1:28231-43456 GCA_032191745.1 Picea mariana | reverse complement strand
TTAAAGAATAAACCTTTTTATTTTCTTTCCTCCAATTGTTGAGGTGTCAACCTTGTAGGTTGAGGTGTTTTAGAAGAAGGAGCATTGTTCTCTCTATAGATTTTAGGATTGGTCCTTCTAGTAGCCATACCCATATTTTTACTTTCAACATTTCTTTCTACCTTAAATGCATTTTCCAATAATTTGGGTTCCCAAAGGTGAACCTCATGTTGAATGTTATCCTTTAAAGTTCCTATGAATACATCAATCAAGTGCTCATCTAGAATATTGGTTACCTTTATATTCAATCTTTGGAAGTTCTCAATGTGCTCGGTAACTGAACCCTTTTGCTTGAGATTTATCAATTGGCTTAAAAAGGTATTGCTCCTTGTATCCTCATAGTGTGTTATCATTTCTTCCGTGAAAATTGTCCAAGTGACGAGTGATTTGCGAGAACAAAGCCATCAATACCATACAAATTGATTAGGNCATTATGAAGATCAAAGAATTGCTCCATCTGAAGTATCCATGTGATTGGGTCCTTGCCATGAAACTTCCTCATATCAATCTTAGGAACATGGTTGGTCTTCAAACCAAAGTTGGAGTTTCTCCATTCTTGATTCACCTTCTTTGTGTCCTCATCATGAATTTCATGGGATGCATTTTCACTTTCAGGTGTCTTCTTTGATACAAAATTTTTCAATACTTCCATGATCTCCCCTTTTAATCCATCTATCTTAGTATCCAACTTAGCTTCCATTGAATCCATCTTAGTATCCAACATAGCTTCCATTGAATCCATCTTAGTATCCATCTTAGATTTCATTGAATCCATCTTATTTTGTAGTTCATTTATGTTCCAACGCATTTCTTCACCTTCATCAAGAGTCCAATTAGGATTTTCTGGAGGATTATTTGGTGTAGAAGTTCCCTTTTTGGGTGGTATGTTGGCCAAATATCACTTTTGAACCTTGATTTTGAGGTGGTTCTGCTAGACAATATTTCTTCTATTGTATCTCCCAAGTTTTGGCCCTTCTGGGTATGAAACTTTCTCTTATGTATTTATATGATATTTATTCTCTGTAATGCCACAGTTCTGATCAAAATTGGATGTGCCAAGTGTAATTTATGGTAACTTCCCCACAACTTGCTGATTTTTGGCCTTTCCAGGAGATCTCACTTGTATAGTTTGCCCTGCATAAAATAATTGATATAGAATTCTGAAACTCACACCCGAAATACTATAGACTGTCCAAGATACAATGCAACTAGTCCCATACAGTTTGGATACTGTAGGAAGAAGTTATGATTGTTTTACCTGGAACAACTTCTTGAGACTAGTGAATAGGACTAGTCTGATACCCTAGCTTACACAGGGTGTATCTACAAATTTATGATGACCAAGAATCTGAACCTTTTACCAAAGCTACCTTACTAATTTATGTAAATATCCTCCAGAGCTCAGGTTCTGAAACGTTACAAAAAATATTTTATAGCCAAAATTCCGCAATGACTCATTTCAGGACGATTCCAGAAGCCTATCTTGTACAGGTTGTATATATGAAAGTATAAGGCCTCATGAGCTGAATTTTTAACCCAACGTACCTTGATCCGTCTACCAAATATCCTTCAAGCCGTTCCTTCTGAAACATTGTAGAAAACATGTTATAGGGAAAATTTCAAGGTGTCTCAGATGTAGCAGCGAAACCCCAAGACCTTGAGCTCTGATACCATATGTTAAGAACCAAATATCAATATAGCATAGAAAATCCTCAGAAAAAGTACTCAACGCCTTGAAAAAGAGAGAATTTCAGATAATAAGCCTCTTATAGGGGGAAACCTCCTTTTACCCCACTTAAATGTTCAAGTACAAGATGATTCAAAATGAAAATGTCTCCTTGGTATATATAGGAGACTAGGAGGTATAATTACAACTAATGGCCTAAATCCAACATAAATAAAATAACATTACTAATCTAATATGCCCCAATTAAGGGGTAATGTGCCAATATTAGGGCTTAACAATAGTTCTTACAATCCTCTGAAGTGTCATATCTCTGAAGTGAAAGATCTACCTCCATGTTTCCTTGTTGATGGACTGTACATATTCACTTCGGGAGTTTGGGATTCAAGAGTTTTTTACTCACCAAGCTTATGCTTGTTTCCTCCCAGAGTAATAGATCACTTTACATGTGTCCCTTTCTTTAATATCAATGGCCATGAGTGATTTCAGAGACTCAACTTGCTCACTCTTTAATTTACTTCCTTATCCCCACCATGAGAAGATGCTCATTTGTAGTGGGATCAATATCCATTGTTGATCTGTTGGTCTAGAAATATCAACAATCCTGAGTGATTGTAGGTTCAAAACTTGCAAAAACTTTAATTTTCTTCCTGATCCCCCGAATGACTCCCCACCGTCGATTTCTCTCCAATTAAATCTAACGGTCGTGACTTAATATTTTCTTAATATGACAGCTGAAAATTGAACCTTTTTGTTTACTTGTATTTCAATCCTAACATGGCCTCCTCTGATTCGTTGTCAACTATGTGGGAGATTACTAGTCTTAGAAAGGAATTGGCAGACATGGAGGTCTCCTGCACAGAGGAAAGGCTTGGTGGGCCTGCTGCATGCTCAATTAGTGGAAAACATAATGACAAGTATTTCAAGCTCAAATCAGACATGCAATTATCTTTCAACGAAAACATAAATAATTTGGTGCAAAGAATCAATCAAGCAATGCGATAAGGAAAACTAGGTCATTGAACATATGGGAAACTAAATTTACCAACGAGAGGAGAAGAATCCGACAAAGGCATGGGGAATGAGAGAGGAGAGGTAGGGGTGAAGACCTATCTTACAACATTGGCTCCAACCGGGGATAACACTTCCTTGCGAGGTGCTAAGGATATTAGATCAGTGCCTTTGAATTTAATAACCTGCCCCTCACCTCCCTTTTCTTATCTATGTTATGTTTGCCAGCCATGTATCTCTGAGAATTAACACTGAAGATAACTTCAATGGCTTTATTGGGATATGGAGTCTTTACTGAAACTTGAAACTCCAGCTAAACCCCAGTGCCTTTGTTGGGCTATGGAGTCTCTTTTCAAACAAGCTATTGAAAACCATCACACTGAAAAACAATATGTGAACTAAAAATTAAAAATGCTTGAACTATTAGCTTATTCTCCTACTACCTACTCTATTGAGATGAAAACCAACTCAATCTTGTGTAATTCCACTTCCAATGAAACCAAGAAAACATTTCTAAGAACTGTAACTCTGTGCATGCCACTATTTAGAATAATCCAAAGAGGATAAATCAAATGCGATAACAAGTTGGCAGGAACTTGGTACTTATAGATGAAAATTATGATCATGATAAAACATTTTGTTAGAACAATAATTTGCAGCTAGAAGAGGCCTAACTATCAAGTTTTTGTGTTTTTTCTAAAGTGTTAACTCCCTCAGTGGTAAAGTGCACAACCTACTATACTGCCAAGACACCTAAACACAATGGGTTCGACATTATAAACGACCACCAACTTCTTTGCACACATTCAAAATTGAATGCACTGTGTTTTGACATTGATACCTAAACCTGCACAAAGGTGTAGCATAAGTGGCGCTACCTAATAATTCTGGTAGAGAACGAATTGTGCAGAGTTATTTTACCAGGTTTTAGTCACTAACTTGAAACTTGTATTCTGAACAATTGAGAAGGAATTTTTTAAAACGGGAGGAGGTTTTTGTTCATAACATTCCAAATAACAAAAACCTCTTTTAGTTCTTCAAAATGTGTTATGTTTTGAGAGATATAAAACATAGAAGTGACGCTACCCAACTATTTTACAACGATGCTGTCTAATTTCCTCTAGCGATCACGGTTTTGATATTCTCCTTGTTGGGAGGTTGCCACATGTCAAGGAGTGTCTGAATCAATTCTCAAGTATCAGTTAGATGTCAAGGGACACTTGCACCTAAGATTTATCTCCAGCAAAGGCCTCATGCAATGATGTGGAGACATTTTATTAGTGACTCCCAAAAAATTCCTGAAAATCAGTAGTTTGTTGGATCTTTGTCTCTTTTATTGTTGCCACCTATCTCCAAGCCTTAGAATCCAATGGAGGAGATGGGATTCTACCTCATTAGTTCATTTGGATGTTTTTTTCTATTTAAAGAAGGAAATATCTCTTGGAGAGGAGGTTGGATTCATGAGGCAATAGAGATGAGAAAGTTGTAGGAGGCACTTTGCCTGTGATCATTGTAACCCTGAGGGGCTTCTGTTTTTATAAGCATTTCTGTTATTGAAGGTTCATGATATATGTGTTATAAGATTGTATCTCTTTTTTTCTTTTCCAATTTGTCTTGTTACTTTAATGAATTGTACACCTTGAGGATCATAGTTTCCTTTGATTAATGGATTCTTGAGCATATGAGGATCTGATGTATTTTTCCTATTAGTCACAATTTACATTCAAGTACCTTGAATTCATTTATGTAGAGAGGATCTATACCTTATGGATGTTCTTCTTTGTGTTATATTCTTCTTCGTATATTCAATAAACCTTTATCTAATATGTAGATTGATTGCATTTAATGAGAAGGGTGTTTGGTTGAATCCATAACCCAATGGCCCATCATTGATTTACAATAGCTTATTGTCTCTCCCCTTCCTTGTTTTCCTTTTTCTAAATCCACAAAACCAACCAAATATTTTAATGTCTTTGTTACCAAGATTACTGTCATTTGCAATTTGAGAGTAACTCTTGGAGTTGTAACATAATTGGTGCTGTTGTCAAGGACATATTTGAGTAGATTGGAAAGCTCCCTGGGAAGAACGACATTGCACAACTCCAGCTTTAGATGGTGATTGAAGTTGGAAACCTTCAAGATTGCACATTCAACATGGTGACTCCATTGTTTGGAATATGTTGGTGACTCCACTCGGGATGATAAAAATCAAATGGCTATGAAGGCTATTCTAAATAGGAGTTTTTCCCCACTCAATTTCTCATCCATAGATGGTTATCCACTTCTTGTGCCTCAAATTGATGAATGGAAAGATCTGCTGCCCAGATTTTATGAAGGTGATTATGAAAACCCTTTTGAGCATGTTCATGAATTTCATGCTTTGATGCAACAACTTGACATCCATCATGAAGATATATTGATGAAAATGTTCATGTATTCATTAGAAGGCGATGCAAGGAAATGGTAGAGAACACTCCCTGATTCTAGTATTTCCTCTTTGAAGGACTTTCATGATGTTTTTTATTCTCATTGCAACATAATTTATCCAGCTGAAAGACTTTTTGAGAATTGTTGTGAGGGGTATGCATCATATATTCAAGATTCAACAAGTGATTCCTCTAGTAGTGATGATGAAGGGGATGATTATAGAGAGCATAACTTAGATCATGAGTTTCATAATGCTTTTCATAAATTTGAAGAACAAATGCATCATTCATGTCAAAATCTAGGTCACCAAGAGAATGATCAATATGGGCAATCCATCATTTCCCTTTCTCCTCCTTTTGTCGATTCTTTAATTCAAGAGGTCATATTAGGTTCAGATATATTTCATCATGAGAATAATGTTACAGCTTTTCATGAACGAATTCATACCTTACCAGTTGTTGTTGTAATCCCTCCTATTGTTAATGAACCAGTGTGCCATGATTTGCCAAGTTTTGATGACTATGAGGATGTTTTCAATGAACAACCAGCTGTCCCAACTATTGTACTAATCCCCTCAGCCATTGATAGTCAAATGGTCATTGATTCACCTTTGTATGATGATTATGAATATGATTTCCATGAACAATCTGTTGAAGACATTATATCAGAAAAGTACCCTTCCCATCAAAGAAACAATAACTTGTTTCAACCCTCATGTCATATTTGTGTTGCTGAAAAAGAAGAACAAGATGATAATCTATGTTTAGAAGGTGAAAAACTGAGAAATTGGGACCATAAGCCAAGCTATGATGAATATCCCTCACAATCAAAAGATAATATAGAAGAATATAGTTTCCCAAACACTTCTAATTGTGATGAACTGCCCTATCAACCCCCTATTCCTCTTGAAGACACAAGCTCAATTTCATCATGAAACCAAGATCAAATGCCATGTGATCAGATGAGTAAGGTTGAAATTAAAGAAAGACAAGCATCACCAAGCCTTTTTCCTAATACACCTCATGACCAGGAGTGGACCAAGGCCATATGCATTGAGGATGAATCGGAAAATCAGCAAGCTATACAACAACCAAGCATAGTGGAGGAAGGACCTAATGCCATACTTTTCCTTTTTACACAAAGCAATGTTGCAGGGGAAAGTATTGATGATGTTTTTCAGGATCCATTTGTAGCCTGTCTCCAAGTAGAAAGTGGGACTAGGCCCATTGATTTCTTCAAAGGAAAGTGTATTGCCAAATGTTTTTTTGGCGTGCCTTCAAGTAAGAATTATCTCTGGTGCTTAAGGATGCACATTTCAAAGCTTCAAACAGTTGAAAAAATGATGAAATAGCTTCATTGGTTGTTTCATGTAACTTGAATGCTTCATTTTCCCAATAATTAGAGTAGGTGTTTGCAATAATCTTGTTGAACAAGCATCATTTTCATCATTTTTATCATTTTCATTTTTCATTTGCATCTAGTTTCAGTTGATGGTCACAGATCAAAGTAGATTTCAGAGGTTAAAGGTTCGGAGCAACCCTAGGATAAGACACTGAAACTACAAGAGTTCTTAGAGCCTCACAGGGAGGACTCTATCCCCCATAGAGCCTATGTTAGCACAATAATTTGAAAATAGAAGAGGCCTAACTATCAGAGTTTTGGGTTTTTTCTAATGTGTTAACTCCCTTAGTGGTAAAGTGCACAACCTACTATACTTCCAAGACACCTAAACACAATGGGTTTGGCATTATAAAATACCACCAACTTCTCTTCACACATTCAAGATTAAAGGCACTGCATTTTGAAATTTCTACCTAAGCCTGCACACAGGCAGAACATAAGTGGCACTACCTACAGGCGCTACCTAATATTTCTGGCAGAAAACAAATTGTGTACAGTTATTTTACCAGGTTTTAGTCACTAACTTGAAACTTGTATTCTGAACAATTGAGAAGGTATTTTTGAAAAATGGAGGAGGTTTTTGTTCATAACATGAAAAATAACAAAAAACTCTCCCAGTTTTTCAAAATGTGTTATGGTTTGATAGATATCAGACATAGAAGTGGCACTACCCAATTGTTTTCAACGACACTGCCTAATTTCCTATAGCAGTCACAGTTTTGATATTTACCTTGTTGGGAGGTTTCCACATGCTAAGGAGGGTCTGAATGACTTATCAAGGATCAGTTAGATGTCAAGGGACACCTGCACCTAATATTTATCTCCAGAAAAGGCCTCATGCAACTAGGTGGAGACATTTTACTAATGAGTTCGAACAAATTCTTGAAAATTACTAGTTTGTTGGATCTTTGTCTCTTTGGTTGCTGCCACCTATATCCAAGGCTTAGAATCTAAAGGTAAAGATGGGATTCAACCACCTTATTTCATTTGGATGTTATTTTTGTTTAAAGAAGGAAAGATATCTTGGAGAGGAGGTTGGATTCATGAGCCAAGAGAGATGTGAAAGATGTAGGAGGCACTTTGCCTGTGATCATTGTAACCCTGAGGGGCTTATGTTTTTGTAAACATTTCTATTATTGAAGGTTCATGATATCTGTGTTATCAGATTGTATCTCTTTTTTTCCTTTCAAATTTGTCTTCTTACTTGAATGAATTGTACACCTTGAGGATCATGGTTTCCTTTGATTAATGGATTCTTGAGCATCTGAGGATCTGATGTATTTTGCCTGTTAGTCAGTGTTTACATTCAAGTACCTTGAATTCATTTATGCAGAGAGGATATATGTCTTATGGATTTTCTTCTTTATGTTATATTCTTCTTCCTCTATTCAATAAACCTTTATCTGATATGCATATTGATTGCAATTAATGAGCAGGGTGGTTTCTTGACTCCATAGCCCAATGGCCCATCATTAATTTAAAACAGCTTACTGTCGTTCCCCTTCCTTGTTTTATTTTTTATTAATCCACAAAACCAATCAAGTATTTTTATATCTATGTTACCAAGCTTACTCTCATTTGCAATCTGAGAGTGTCTCTTGGAGTGTTAACACTAGGACTCACCTTCAGATTGCATGGAAGGCAAGCCCAGTACCCATCAAGTTACACGTGAATGAAAAAGTGTTTTAAGGTGTCAAATGGAAAAAGGACTCAAATGGTAATTTTTTAATGCAGACAACAGGGATAGCATGCACCAACAATTAAGGTCTTGGATAAATTCTATCAGTAGTTTGGGAGTAATTATGAACATAGGGAAAACTTGATTAAGAGGAGTGTAGGGACTGCTACAAACATCAGGTCTACAAAAAGTCTAAGGAAGAAAGTTTCTAATCACAAGATCTTATTGACATCAAAAACTAAGGAAGCTAAATAAACATCATGATAATATAATGATCAAACACTCACCATAACATCACCACAATAATTCATGTGAATCATTCAAAGCATGAACATTTAGCATCAGAAGCAAATAGACTGAAAGAGAAGCTGATTTCTATTAGCCAAAAATATTAAGTCCAATACATCACTACATCATAGTCACTTCATCAAAATATTACAAGTAAAGGGATCCTTGCTCAACCATCCGAGCCTGCTAAATAAAATGATCTATCTATTTATAACAAAAAGGGAGGCAACAACAGGAGGTATGAGCTAGCCCCCTTCCCTTGAAAAACTATAAACATTTATTTTCTCTAACAACTTATCTAACCATCTACGCTATAAAACAAGAAAATGTTGGTGACTAATCCAACTGAAATTCAAACTAAAATGGTTCCCTTTTGTTGCACAGCTCCTTGTTTGCCATGTGTCCTTCAAAGCAAGTGGTTTTCTTCATGATGCTAGCTTCTTCTTCTACATCCTTCTTCATCATCAATTTATCCCAAAGTTGTTAGCTTGGTTCTCCTAGACCTTGGTCTTTATGGGAAACTTATTTGGGTAGAAAATATGGGTAGAGCACTACTAGAAGAAAAGGTAGCGCCTATAGGTAGTGTCACTGTGCTGCATATGTGTACAAAATCTGCTCTTTGTGCAATATTGGGTAGATCCTATAGGTAGCTCATGTAGGTAGCGCATGTAAGTAGCACCCATGTCTTGCACTTGTGTGAAAAACTTTATCTTCTGTAAAATATTCAGTAGCACCATTAAGCATCGCCTCTGTGTTGCACCTGTGTGTTAATTATTTTCCCTCTGTAAAATGTTCAGTACCACCATTGGGTAGCACCACTTATGTTGCGTTTGTGTGCAGGTATGGGTAGTGTTACAAAAAGACAACACCTTCAATCCTTAAAGATGTGCAGAGTGATTTGTGATTTTTCAGGGTGACAAAACTATCTTAATCAAGAGCCATGACTGCACAATAGGTGGTGCTTTCTACCAGTGAGGAAGCTAGCACTTAGAAAAAACCCAAAACCCAAGTAGTTAAGTGCTTATAATTCTGTATAGATGGTAGAGATAATATTATCATAATGGTTAACCCTCCCAAAAACATACATCCTCAAAAATGGGGCTTACCCTTTACCATATATTTTGTCATTTTGACACTTAACCTCATTCTCTTTGTAGTATAAAGAGGATCTTCAATTGACACAGTAGACTTATTCTTCTTGGCATTTACAGGCTTCTTTGGTGTAGTTGTGATTTCCTTAGCTGTTGGTTTATCATCCTCAATGAAAACTTCAAACAACACCTGCAAATTCCTTTGGGCTACCTCATCCTGAAAGTTTTTCATCTCTGCCTTTAACTTCATGTTCTGAGACTGAAAGCCTTTGTTCTATCTGTAAATATTCTTTATCTGTTTATGTAAGGGAAGAGCTTTCTCACTGCAAACCTTTCCGAGTCAAGGGTATGATTGTATCCAGCCATGAGATCTTAAATCTGAGCCAAGTGAACCTTGTCATCTTCTTTAAGATGAGCTATTTCTTTCCTTGCATATTTGAGCTACTTGATAAGTCTTTTGTAGGTCTGACTGTCAGGAGGGATAGTGGCATGCTCAGTCTTAATAGGCTTTTCCTCAGACTCCTTTTCCTTCTGCATGGGAAATGTCTCGTCCACCTCATCAGGTTTCTCAGTAGCTTTACTTTTACCCTTCTTTCTCTGCACAATGGTTTCTTCATTTCTGACCACATTCTCCTCGAGGTGTTTCATAGGGGTTTTCTCTTCTCTCTCCAAAGGTCTTTTAGTACCTTTACCTTTCTGTACAAGGGATTTCTGTTTTCTTTCGACGGGATTCTCAATCCCTTTCTCAGAGGTCTCATTTCTCTTCTCCGAAGGTCCTTTAGCACATTTACCCTTATTTTTTTGTAAAAGGGTTTCTAATTTCTCCTCTAGAGGGTTTTCAATATTCTTCCCCTTCTTCTTTTGAATAGGGATCTCTGGTAAGGACCGCTCTCTATGATTCTCCTTAGGAATTGATGACATTGTGAAAGGTCTTTTACCTTTGATTTCAACTGTTGGAGGAGAAGGGGAAAAGAGAAGCTTCTTCCCTCTCTTAGATGTAGCTTTGGTAGAAGGAGGAACCTCTTCTAACCCTGGTGGAGGAGGTGGTGAAAACTCTCTATGTGGAGAATGAAAAACTTCCTCCTCAGCTTCAATGACCTCCTTGTTGACCTCTAACACTTGAACAGGGGCATTGCTCTTTCTCTTCCTACTGGTCCCTACTTTCATAACACTGGTAGGTGACAAAGGACTTTCACTCTATGATTGAGGAGTGGGTGCTAGATCCAACATAAAATGAGAGGTAACCATAAAATTCTCCCATGAAATATATTTCTTCCCCATTTCCTCAGATACTAGCATTCTGATTAATCCAGAGTGGAAAAGGCTAGAATCCACATATTTAGATTTGGCCTGTATCCTATCTGACATATTACCTATACTCGTCAACAAGTAATAAGGAATATTCATCTCAACCATACTAGTAAAATGTAGCAACAATATTATATGGTACTTGTATATGTGTTGAATCTCCGTTCACAAGTAAACTATCTTTGCATCATCTTTAGTAGTCTGTCAAATTGTTCAATCAATTGGCTCCTTGGCATACTTTTGGACAGGTCATTGGCTTGATATTCAGGTTTAAAGAGATCATTTTCATAAGTTGAACTCAGAGCCATGGCTTCGAACCACCTTTCACCTATAACGGGGATCCCTTTTGCAACTGCGATGGAGGCTTCAGTCACTTCAAACTCCAAATCCCCAACCTTAGTTTTCTTACCATCAAAATGAAATGAAAATTGTCTTGCTACCTCTGGATGGCCTCTCTGCATGTTCTGACAGAAGAAGAGGCACCATACTCTTTGAAAGGCCTCTCTTGCCATGGGTTCTGTATTGAAAATAAGCATGTCCACAGATTATGTCCTAACTATCTTGCCTCCTTTATGTGCCTTCTTCAATTTAGGGGTCTCCATGACTCAGAATGAGGGCTCTTAAAAGGCTTGGTAATTCTTAGGAGACTTTGAATGGGGTTTCAAATATGCAAGGCTGACCCTAGGCAACTAAGTAAAACATTTTATTTCTAGATGAAAGGAATCAGGGGAAGCAACGAGAGGTTAAGCAGGGCCTCTGGGTAGTGCAACGCATATGCAGAGGATAGACTAGTATAAAGCTTGCAACTTCAAGGGCTAAGGAAGACAATAGAAATCTGACTCATATGTGGGCCATGAGTTTTACGGGTTTGAAAAAGAGAGGAGATGTGGCTATCATACAAATATGAATCTTTTACCGATGTGCAAACTTAGCAAAATGAAAACCCGAGCACAAATTTCCTATGAAGATTAATATGCAGGGGAGGTAACAGTGGATACCTGCATAGTAGACACCTTTTGAGCTCTTCAACAGAATCTTAGGATGAAATTTGAGAAAACTACGGCCCTGGAATCTTTCTCAGCATTGGATTTGGTTGACATACGGTCGCTTGATCAACACTTATGAATTCGCGCAATGCAACACTATTGAGTCTTTCAAAATTAAAAACCGTTACCAAAGCTCATAAATGCAAGATCTTTGAAGGCATTCTTAACTGAATTCTAGAACTGAAAACAAGGTACATGACATCATTCATGGTGATCATGGCTTAGGATGGAAGTGTGATGAACTTGATAGGCGCTACGAACCTTCCTGATGAGCAGGTAGTGCATCCACTTCAAAATATGATTAGAAAGCTAAGCGAGGATGTTGAGGTATGCCTATGAGGTCATGAGTGAGGAGAGAGGAGTGTCACATCAATCTAGTCATGGGAGGGATCGACCTAGGTACAAATCATGAAAGGGAACAAAGTAAAACATGATCTAGGAATTGTAAGGATCAAAAATCAATTTGAGGATCAAAATAGAGATAAGACTCAAAAACTTTAATCATCCAAGGGGTCCTACCAATCATAGATTTTAAAGGGATGAGACCTTAAAAGAAAAGAATAAAAACTAATGCTTAAAAAAGGATTGAGAACAAACTAAAAAGACCCAAGGCAATTTAGTGTGATAACATTGGCTCCACAAGGGATGGCATGCCCCCTGTGGGCTGCCAAGAATGCGTAGATTCATTGACTTATCCTAGGGCTATGGGGTCAGTTATTGAAAAAAAAATAAAAAGAGAATGATATTTACAATGACATGAAGATCCACTGAAGGTTCAAGCAAAGTGCTTTTTCAGGAAATGCCCATTGACGGGGCCACCAAAAACCTCTTCATTCTCCATATTCTGCAACTTGAAAGTGTTATTAGAGAATATCTCAGAGAATGAGATCCAAAAACTAAAGACCCCTATACCTTTTTGGGAATTGATAAAAAATGAGGATTTTAAGAAATATTTATCCAAGATGTTACAACCAGAATCATCTCCAAAATCCATTGATTCCGTAAATCTGCAAGATGAAAAACTGGCAGTGATTTTAGGTCCTTTGATAGAAGACATAGATGACTCATCCCCACCTTTCTATACTTCATTGAATATACATGATAAGGTGCTACACAATTGTCTCATGGATTTAGGGGCATCCCACAATCTTATGCCAAAATATGTTATGGATGAACTTCGGTTAGATGTCACAAAGACCTATCATGATTTATATTCTTTTGACTCCAGAAAATTCAAATGTCTTGGACTCATTAAGGATATGGTGGTGACCTTATTTCCGCTGCCCATGAAGAGTATACTTATGGATATCATAGTTGTTGATGTTGCCCCCAAGTTTGGTATGCTCTTGTCAAGATCTTGGATAAAACGACTTGGGGGAACCGTGCAAATGGATCTCTCTTATGCTATTATTCTTTCTTTTCGGGGAGAGAATAGAAGACTTTAAAGGCAAGCTCAATTGTATTACATCATTAGTGATGAAGCAAACCCTACTAATCACCCTGCTTTTGATTTTGATACAGATCTGGGATCTAGTATTTTGCAACCCATCGATGCCTCAGAAGCCCCTTTATAAATCAGAAAAAAGTCCATCAACTTTTTTGAAGAGTCTCCTCTAACTACTTATGTCTAGAAGATTTTCTTTGATGGAGCCTCTTCCAAGGAAGGTGCTAGTGCTGGGGTGATATTTGTCTCACCAACTCAAGAAACTATATCTTTGTTATATAAACTAGAATTTGAGACTACTAATAATGTGGCAGAGTATGAGGCTCTTGTATTGGGTTTGAGGGAAGAAAAAGACATGGGGATAGAGGAGCTGTCAGTATTTGGGGATGTTGAATTGATAGTCCATCATATTAAAAATATTTATCAAACAAAGCATCCTAGGATTAGATCTTACATAAATGAAGTATGGGATTTAGTGGACAGTTTTTTCTCTTCTTTTAATATATCATTCATTCCTAGACAAGAGAATACCGTGGATGATTCTTTGGGTGTATCAACAAGCAACTTCAGAATTCCTATACGACAAAAAATCAAGTCTGATGTAGAAGTCAAATACAGGCCTTCTATACTAGACAATGTAAAATATTTGAAGGTGTTCGAAGATGATTTCGGACTTAAAATTTTTCTTGAGATTGTTGATGAATTTTCTGCATTGCACATTGATCAGGATCATGATCCATAAATCACTCCTCATGCTAATGTTTTCCTCAATAAAATTGCTAATCATCATATTGTGCAGCTACCTATAAATCATTTACCAAAGGGATTGGTTCCTTTGGAAACATTATTTGATGGAAATGATGTGGCATTGAAAGGGAAGGTATCCACTAATCACGCTGATATCACCGAGTGCAATCTGGGCACCTGAAAAGGATCCAAAATACGTCAAATTGTTAAGAGGTAAAAATACACTAAGTTGTTGAAAGAATTTTTTGATGTATTCGCTTGGACTTATGAATATCTCAGAACTTATGACACAAGCATAATAGAGCACAAGATCCCATTAAAAGAAAACACCAAACCTTTCAGGCAAATCTTAAGGAAAATCAATCCTATGTTGTTGCCTGTCATGGAGAAAGAAGTTAAGAAGATTTTATACACAAAAATTATCATTCCTTTGAGGTATTCCGAATGAGTAGCCAATTTGGTCCTAGTAAGAAAAACGAATGGGGAAATCAGACTTTGTGTCAATTTCCGAAATCTGAACAGAAGCTCAAAGAAGGATAATTATCATTTACCCAAGATGGATCACATATTACAGAAGGTGACTGGAGTAGCCAGGATGTCTATGGTTGATAAATTTTCTGGATACAATCAGGTATCTGTTTTTCTAGAAGACAGGGAGAAGATGAACTTCACCACTCCTTGGGGGCATTTATGTATGCCAAGATTCCCTTTGGTTTGATGAATGCAGGGGAAAATTTTTCAGCGAGCTATGGACATAGAATTTATTGGAGAAAAGGATAATTTTATTGTTATCTATTTGGAAGACATAACTTTGCATTCTCAGTCTGATAAGGAACACTGTGATCATTTAAGAAAGTTTTTCTTGAAATGCAGAAAATTTGGCCTCTCTTTAAATCCGAAAAAATCATTGTTTTCCATGAAAGAAGGAAAATTATTGGGGCATATCATGTCAGCTGAAGGGGTAAGGATTGATTCTAGTAGGGTTGATGCTATACAAACTTTGTCACTCCCTAGATCCAAAAAAGAGGTACAATTGTTTTTGGGAAAAATCAACTTTTTGA
>JASDQU011402378.1:29278-52461 GCA_032191745.1 Picea mariana | reverse complement strand
AAAAACCATAAATTAGATAATTATAAAATTATCTAATTCAAATAATTATAAAAATTATCCAATTTTATATTTAAGTGAATACACACATAAATTTGATATATATGGATAGGGTTGTTGCATAATTATCCAATTCATATATATATATATATATATATATATATTTATATTTTATTATTATTTATGAATGAAATTGTTGCTTCCACCTCCAATAAAATTTTTAAATTTTAAAAATGTTATAATTCTTTTAAAACATGTTGGTCTCTTTAGTCTAATATATTTTGTTTGATGTGGTGAAGGTTTTCTCAAGAGATTCTAGTTTTTGAAATGGTGAAATTTTTCTCTTTATGGGTATTTTGATTTTATAATGTATTTTTATGTTGGTATTTTGATTTCATAATTTATTTGATTGTATAATGTATTTTTATGAATTTTAATTTACCATAAAAGTTTTATGTTTTATGTTTTGTGGTTTTATATAAAAAGAAAGATATTCAATATAGAAAGAAGAATATGTAATTTTGTTATTGCATTAAAAATGTTAATTATATTTAAAAATATTGTTAATATAGATATAATAGAGATGTTTAATTTTTTCATGTTCAATATGAATTTAAAAAAGCTTAGAAAATGTTTACACCTCAATCCCTCTAGATATATTATAGATTGGAATTAAGATGGATCTTTATTTTAATGTTGTTGAGTATTTAACTAATTTCATGTTAGCAAGTGTATAGTTCGATCCCCTTAAATAACATATATTAATCTATCATCATGGACATAATAAACTATGTTTAAACTATTATTTTGAGTCTTATTATTAATATTGAGAATTGATTTAACATGAAAAGTATTAAAGAAGATAAACATGTTATGTTTGAGCTATTGATTTGATTTTTATTAAAGTTTTCAATGGAATTCAATTAACATCAACTAATTAATTAAGTGATTATAAATTTTGGTGATTCAAAATAAACTTAATGTGTGATTTATAAAAATTAATATCAGAAAATTTTTGGATGAATTAATTATGGTTATTTAGTTTACATGGTTGTCTCAACTTTTAAGTGGTATTGGTATTAACTTCTTATAATTTTTAGTTTTTTTCCTTCCTCAATTTCTTTCCATTTAACATGATGAATTAATACTGGCTAGTTAGTTTACATGATTGTCTCAAACTTTTAAGTGGTATCCTTATTAAATTTTTATAATTTTTAAATTTTTTTCTTTCTTCATTTCTTTCAATTTAACATGATACTTATGTTAATATAAATGTCTATAAGAAAGTAATTTGTTCTAACATAATAGAATGCTTAAGTCTTCCCCTCTTCTCCGACACTCATTGTGTAGATGTATATGTGAACCTAGAAATTGTTTTTATTCTTATAAAATTTATTGTTGTCTTATACTATTATTTATGAAAAGAAAACTTTGTATGATTTTTAACTTTTTTTTGGCCATCATTATAATATAGTTATTTTTAGATAATCTTTACTAAAATTGCAATTTTAGATTAATCTCAAAATTAGATTTCAAATTAGAATCATTTTAACCTTCTAAACCATCAAAACTTTAGTGATCTTGGAAGGCTTCTCTTAATGTTTTTCAAGTATCCAAATAACATTTAAAAAAAATCCAAGTAATTCTTTCTTTTCTTAACGTGAAAAACCAATTTGGATAACCATCATCATCATGAATTAAATTATTATTTTTAATACAAAAATAAATTCAACACACTCAAATCTATCCAGTACTACCAGATCATACAATCTTAACATCAAATATGTACAATTACATCAATCCAAAAATCCAAAATGACAATATTCATTTTAGACAAAACAATACAGATTTTATATTTAATTATTTACATTTATAATGCAACTTATTTATTTATGTTTACATTGTATGGTAACATCGACAAGAAAATAACATTTGCTGAGAGAGTACACATTTCTCGGATTCGTTCTCGGATTTTGTAAGGCGACAGGCAAATATGCACAGCATGAATGATCTCTATCAAATATTTCTCAGATATCATCGTTCTCAGATATTGTTGCTCTCTGATGCAACGCAGTAAGAACAACGGAGGAAATCATCTGCGGTCGTTGTCAAAGCACGGCGAGTAAGGCGACAGGCAAATATGCAGAGCATGAATTATCTCTATCAGTTGTCAAGTGGAAAACATGTAAGAGGCCATCACCATCAATGGAACAACCCCCCTCCTCCTCCTGTCACACCAGACAAATGTCTGTAATCAAACAACATGTCCTCAAACACTCCTTCTGAACGGTCCCTATCAAGCAAACGTGATGTTGAAGAAATCAAGAACATGTTCTTGCCCAATATTTTTAGCAGCACGGCAGGACATGTTCCTCGGTCAAGATCATGTTTCTCAGTCAAATTTCAAACAACACGATAGGCGTGATGTGGGTCGAACAAAGGGCAACGTGGTACCTTCTTCTTTATTTTATCCAACCATTTTGCAATATAATGGTCATTCCCATCTCCCCCTCTCATACCTTGGATTTAGCCCACTATTGATGTTATGGGCAGCTTTGCAATTAGTCTTTAAAAATACACTATTTATTATCTTCAAGGAGATCGTGATCTTAGGAGTCTTGTTAGTGTAGGAAAGGGAAGAGTGGGAAAGGGAAGCGCATAAAAGAGTGTTTTCTAATGCATCTTTCATAAACTCGGTGTACTAAGGACCTTGGTAGGGATGCATCTTTCATAAACTCGGTGTACTAAAGACCTTGGTAGGGATATATTGGTTGCACTACTAATGCTGTTGGTAAGGGAAGCTAGTATACAATGTATTATAACGAGTATGTAAAACAATTTTGAAATGGTTTTGAAAAATTCCATTCTCACATGAAATCTTCAAAACAAAAGGCTCTCGTCTCAACTTGCTCTGCATGATGAAGCAACTTAATTAATTGGAGATACTTAAATTGACTATCTATTGCCACCAACAAAAAAATTTAAACTACCTAGAAAGGGTATGTAATCATAGGATACACAATATGAAAGTACAAAAAAATAAGCAATGGAGAATCGTTACATTCTTCTATATAAAGGGTCAAATGTATATGGTCCTATTGAGCCTCATATTTGTTCCTCCAAGAATTATAATGTTACCCTGAGAAAGCATAATCTTCAAGAGAAATGAATCAATTGCAAGTTGATATCTCCAGTGAAGAGTTACAAATGACACTACATACAATGAGGAATTTCACCAATGGATTGCTACATTGCTCTATTGTATCACTCATATGCAACTAGAATGATGCCTAAAAAAATACCTGATCTAGGTGGATATCGGTGACCACCCACCTATTCCAACTGGCTCAAAACAGTTTTATGGGAATTTACTATTTTAGCAGTTTTTTGGGTTCTAAACTTTCGGGACCATTTTTTAGGGCTTAAACAATGTTTTTTCATGACCAGACACCTCAATGATATCCAAAGGCTTTGATTGAGCCCCAAAAATGAAGCTCCTCATTGATACATTTCCAATGAGCTATCATGCACCCCAAACATAGATTGAATGCCAAAGTTACGCCCCCGAGAAGTTGATACACCAAACTACCCAAAATGGGGTCCACAAAATTGTTGGCTTTTCATCTTTCGAGGTTAGGGTTTTGGGTTCTCTTTATGTTAAAAATGTCTTTGGAGCCTCATTGTAACAATCATCTTCTTACTAATGTGAGTAGTCGTCACATCTCTTCTCAGAGATAAGCTGCCCATAACATCTCTTCACTTTGCAGAGAGAGTCTTTCACTTTGCATCTCTATAGTTTTGTACATTTCTCTAATTAATAGAAATTGTGTATTACTGTATCTCTATGTTTATGGTTATAGATTTGATAAATATATGTTATAATATTGGATATCTGATATATCTTTATACATTTCTTTATTATATCTCCGCTCTCATGTCGTGTCAAAAATAATCCAGATTAGTGGTGTCAGAGCAAGTTGTTCTTTATCATTTTTCAATGCATCTCCCCGATGAGGTCCGAGTATATCAAGTTGAGTCTCGAGCTTGTCTTTCTTGAGGACAAACGCTCTTGGACGCCCAAGAAACCCTCCATGGAGAAAGAAAATAAAAATGACGGAGCATAAGACTCTATTAATATGTTGCTTGAGCAAGATCTCACATGACAAAGGGACAAAATGATGGAGAATTTTTCCCACATCCTTCAATGCCTATCGATAATAGTAGGAATGTTTTCATCAAGCCTCCACTTTGGAGGCACCTCTCCTTTCAAGGTACAAGTTAATTTGTATATTCTCGTATTTTAAGGTCAGATAGATGCGGATACCCTAGAAAAATGGTCAAATTTGCTAGAAGGTTATTTCTTTGTTCACAATTTTTCCAACAGGGAAAATATCACCTTTGCTCTCCTTAAGGATCTGCCCCATGTCAAACATTGGTGGGAAACCTTTTGAGAGAAAAATTCCAGAGAGAAGTCTGGAATATATGGGGCAGAGCCCACTTGGGATTTTTTTGTGGATGCGATCAAGGAACAATATTACCTTGTTGGTAACTATGACGACCAATACATGAGATGGACCGCACTGCGACAAGAGAGGGGCCAAACCGTGTTGAATTTCAAACATAATTTCCATACCTTGTGCATCAAGATGCAGTATCAAAGACTCTAAGCAACATCTGGTTTTGAAATACCGCGAGGCTCTGCATAGGTACATCCAAACCAAATTGAATTTTCAGGACATCTCATAACTGGGAGCTGCCTATCGATATGATGTCAAAATTAAGTAGAAATTTAGGCATCAAAAAAAATGAGAGTTTGGGTCTACAAATCCGTGACAACCAAAGTATGATAAAGACGACCTTAACAAACAACCTCCTCAAAACTAGTCTAGGCCACATGAAAAGAAGGTTAATGCAAAGATGAAGAAGGACAGTGGAAAGTGGTGCAATTTCCACAAAATCCCCTGGAACAAAGTTGATGAATGTCTCTCAAAACAATCATTGGTGGCTGAGATGAAATAAAAGGATATGAACCCTGACTCATAATCTGATTCAGAAAATAATGGAAGAAGACAGATTATTGATGTAGAACCCACTGTTACTGTCGCGACTGCAACAATTCAACCAAGAGAACCAACAGATCCTGAATAAGGGAAGCTCCTCTTCCATTCACAGATGTGGATGAATGGGACCCCATTGTATTTCATTGTTGATAGTAGAAGCCAAAATAACCTCGTCTCAGCAGAGGTCGTCAAACAGTTGATATTGTTGACAAAACCACACCCGCAACCATACAACATTGTGTGGCTTCTCCAAGGATGAGATGTCCATGTCAACCAATAGTGTCGATTGTCATACAAAATCCAACCCTTCAAGGATGAGGTATTAAGTGATGTTTTCCCACTGGATGTCTATGATTTTCTTTTGGTCCAACCATATATGTGGAAGAGCCATGATATTTATGAGTCTCGACCCTATAGTATCATTGTTACTCTGGGGGGTCATCTCTAGAAGATACCATAGGTAGTTCCAACTACTTTCCCACCTAAAAATTTCCACAAGGTAGTATCTCATACTACAAAATTCAGCTTCTTCACAATCTGTTCAAAAGGTGAACATAAGGACACTCCAACTACTATAGCCTTAGTCCAAGCACGTTCTATCCAGCATAAGCAGGGAAAAAATATTGAAGCAAAGAAAAAATATCCCTCCTGCACACAGTCATTTCATGTAGCCAGACCAATTAAAAGGGTCTAACATCAGGTTCTTGACAACCTTCCACAAGCCAAGCAACACAACTTCTCCAGCAAGGCAAGCAACCCACCAAGGTTCAGATTCAACAAACACTTCCTCCTCTCCCCCAGGAACTCAAAAAAATGGAGACCGTTTCTTCCTAAGGAGGGAGGATTGATCTGGGTTGATATCGGTAGCCACCCAACTATTCAAACTGACTCAAAACAATTTTCTGGCAATTTACTATTTTTAGTATTTTTCGAGTTCTAAACTTCCGAGGCCATTTTTTAGGGCCTAAACAACGATTTTTCATGATCGGGCACCTCAACAATGGAAAGAGGCTCTGTTTGAGCCCCCAAAATGAATCTCCTCATCGATATCTTTCCAACTAGCTATCATGCACCCCAAATGGAGAATGCATGCCAAAGTTATGCCCTCGGGAAGTTGATACACCAAACTACCCAAAACGGGGTCCACAAAACTATTGGATTTTCATCTTCCGAAGTTAGGATTTTGGATTTTATTTATGTTAAAAATGTCTTTGGAGTCTCATTTTAACAATCATCTTCTTGTGAATGTTATTACCTGTCACATCTCATCTCATAGATAAGCTTCCACCATTCTAGCCAGTCTTTCACTCTGTATTTCTACAATTTTGTACATTTCACTCATTAATAGAAATTGTGTATTACTATATCTATGTGTTTATGGTTATATCTATGATAATTATCTATTGTAATATTGGATATATGATATATCTCTATACATTTATTTATTATATCTCTGCTCTCATTTCGTGCCAAAAATAATCTAGATCAATGGTATCATAACAGGCTGCTCTTGATTGTTTTTCAGTGCATGTCCCTGATGAAGTCCGAGTATAGAAAGTTGGGACTGAAGATTGTCTCTCTTGAGTACAATCTCTCTAACACATTTAAGAAACCTTGCATGGAGTAATAAAATAAAAATGATGGAGCAAAATATTCTATTAATTTGTTGCTTGAGAAAGATCTCATGCAACAGAGGGATAAAATGATGTAGAATTTTTCCCACATCCTTCAATGCCTGTAGATAAAAAAATGAACGTCTTCATCAAGAGGCCACTTTGGAGGCACCTCTCCTTTCAAGGTACAAGTTAATTTTCATATTCTCGTATTTGAAGGTCAGATAGATGCGGATGACCTAGAAAAATGGTTAAATATGCTAGAAGGTTATTTCTTTGTTCACATCTTTTCCAACAAGGAAAAGATCACCTTCGCACTCCTTAAGGCTCTCCCCCATTTCAAACATTGGTGGGAAACTTGCTGGGAGAAAATTTCCATAGAGGAGTCTGGAAGATATGAGGTTGAGCCCACTTGGGATTTTTTTTTTTATGCGATCAAGGAACAATGTTACCATGTTGGTAACTATGACGACCAATACATGAGATGAACCAAACTGCGGCAAGAGAGGGGATAAATAGTGACAGAGTTCACAAATAATTTCCATACCCTACAGACCAATTTGGGTATCAAAGACTCTGAGCAACATATGGTTCTGAAATACCACTGGGTTCTACATAGGTACATCCAAACCGAAATGGATTTTCTCGACATCTCATCATTGGGAGCTGCCTATTGANCAATGATTGTTATGAGAAACATTCATCATTATTGTGCCAGAGGATTTTGTGGAAAGTGGTGCAATTTCCACAAAATCCTCTGGCACAATAATGATGAATGTTTCTCATAACAATCATTGCTGGCCGAGATCAAATAAATGGAGTCGAACCCTAGTTCAGAAAATAATGGAAAAATATAGATCATCGACGTAGACCCCACTACTATTGTCATGACCACAACAATTCAACCAAAAGAACCAACAGATCCTAAAGAGGGGGAGAGCCTCTTCCATTCACATATTTGGGTGAAGGGGACCCCATTTCATTTCATTGTTTATAGATGAATCTTGAAGAACCTCATCTCAGAAAAGGTCTTCAAACAGTTGGGATTTTCGACAACACCACACCCACAGCTATACAACATCGGGTGGCTTCGCCAGGGATGAGATCTTCGTGTCATACAAAAACATCGATTGTCATATGACATCCAACCCTTGAAGGATGAGGTATTATGTGATGTTTCCCTGCTAGATGTCTTTGATGTTCTTTTCAGCCAACCATATATGTGGAAGCACCATGGTATTTATGAGTCTTGACTCCATAGTTTCAGTGTTACTCTAGGGGGTCATCTCTACAGAATACCAGAGGTAGTTTCAACTACTTTCCAGCCTAAACAGTGACATAAGGTAGTATCTCATACTACAAAATTAAGCTTCTTCACAATATGTTCAAAAGGTGAACAAAAGAACACTGCAACCACTATAATCTTAGTCCCAACACTTTTTATCCAGCAGAAGCAGGATGACAATATTGAAGCAAAGATCAAATATTCCTTCTGCACATAGTCATCTCATGTAGTCTTACCAGTTAAAAGGGTCCAACATCAGGTTCTTGAAAACCTTCCACAAGCCAAGCAACACAACTTCTTCAGCAAGGAAAGAAACTCACCAAGACTCAGATTCAACAAACGCTTACCTCTCTCCCCCAAGAAAACAATGCAATGGATACCATTGCTTCATAAGGAGGTACTATTGATCTAGGTGGATATTGGTGGCCACCCATCTATTCCAACTGGCTCAAAACAATTTTTTGGCAATTTACTATTTTTAGCAGTTTTTCAAGTTCTAAACTTCTGGGGCCATTTTTGAGAGACTAAACGACGCATTTTCATGATCAGAAACCACAATGACATCGAAAGGATTTGATTGAGCCCCAAAAATGAATCTCATCATTGATACCTTTCAAACAAGCTATTGTATGCCCTAGATGGAGATCGTATGCCAAAGTTACACCCGCGGGAAGTTGATACACCAAACTACCCAAAACGGGGTCCACAAAAATGTTGGTTTTTCATTTCTGGGGTTAGGGTTTTGGATTTTATTTATGTTAAAAATTTCTTTGGAACCTCATTGTAGCAATCAAATTCTTGTGAATGTGAGTAGCTATCACATCTCTTCTCATAGATAAGCTACCACCATTCTAGCGGGTCTTTCACTCTGTATTTCTACAGTTTTGTACACTTCGCTCATTAATATAAATTGTGTTACTTTATATCTATGTTTATGGTTATTTCTATGGTAAATATATGTTGTAATATTGTATATATGATATATATCTATACATTTATTTATTATATCTCCGTTCTCATTTCGTGCCGAAAATAATTCGGATTCATACTAGAAATTTTTTCAAGTACAACCATGCTCAGACAAGACCATAAAAAACACCATACCTTTGATATTTAATAATATTTGAGTGAAATATTTCCTCCTCCAGATAAAGAAAAGTTTTTAAGTTCTGAAGCAAAGAAACCAATTTTCCAACCACATGAATGTTGCACACCATTCTAGTAGAGGAAAAAACATGTTGAACTATAGTTTCTTTCATTGATTTCTTCTCCATGACATTGTTACTACCCATCAATGGAGGGAAGATGAAAATCACTATCTTGACTAGTTAAAATTTTGATACATTGTCATGTGTTGTAACACCACAATGTTTGACTTGTTATTTAAGTTTTGGTTAAAAATTCTAATAGGATATGATCTTCTAGACTCATCATCACCTCATTGTTTTCTTCTATCAATGATTGGTTATGATAGACATAGATATTTTTGGAATTTCTTTATGTAACTTCGATTTTTTTTTTATGATGATTTAGCATGGTAAGTCCTTATTAATAAACCTCTCTTAGTAATGACATGGTTGGATATTTATATTTATTTTTGAATAACATGCATGTTGATGTACTTCCTTGTTATGATGCTCATGGTTTATGATGATGTTGCATGTGCATTGGTATTATTGGAAAGACTATTTTGTAACTTAAATGTTGAGACATTGATGGAAAGATAAGGAAACAAAATCAAGGTAAATGGCTTGTCTCTTTATGAGGATGATCACCTCATCCTAGAGCTTAGGAAGCCTTGGGAAAGGGGAAAAACTTGAAAATACGACTACTAATGTTAAGTGGGGTAAAAGGGCCAAGGGGAATGAGTTGTAACTTACTTTCACTTCATTCTTGACACTTGTAATTTCAATTTTAAGCTCAATTTATCCCTACATGAGCTTATAATGAGAAGGAGGAAGGCCAAGAGCCAAATTTTGGAAATGTTATTTCACTTGGGGAGGGTTACAAAAGAATTGGCTACCTTAGAGAGGGCTAGTTGGACAAGGTAATGTTATAATATTTTACCATATGTGCAAGAAATTTAAAATTATGAATTGCATACTTAGTAGAGAAAATTATTGGCTTCTCTAATCTAGTTTGAGTGGACTAAGGGATTGACAGTGTATTGCCCATTTTGGGTACTAACAATCATATTTTCACTAGCTACTTGTATTATTTTTTGGCCTTTAGGTGATCCAGATTATTTTGAGAATGACACGAAGACAAAAATATGATCAATATATAACAAGGAAATAGACAGAGATAATGAAGAGAATAAAGAAATATAGTGAAAACCAACTTCTAATAATGAACAAGAGAGAAAAACGTTGTAGAACACAAATTCGCAAAGTGGGGTATCCTATCTTTGAAAAGAAAGAGATGTTGGCTATACTTCATTCACAACAAGATTTACATCACACTCCATTGCATTCTTAAAGGGCCTCCTTCACCTCAATTATATATGAGAGAGTGAGAGGAGAACAATTCCCATGATGCATGTGGGATAAATTGGACTAAGTTGATAAAATTCCATAGGCATATAAAACACTAGGAATTCTTGGGTGGTCACCCATCCCATTATTACTCTATCCTGAGTGTGCTTACCTGTGGATTTCTAATAGGATATGGTGCATTAACACTATGTTGTAGGCATGTAGATAAGAACACTATGAAATCATTAGATGATGTTTGTAATTAACAAATGAAGATGACATTACATTCCATTCCCCATCAAAAGGGTGAATATCATGGTTTATCAAAACCACAGGCTCAAAATGGTGATTCAATGGAAAATGTGGATGGCCACCGAGATCCATCTCGATCATTAGTATGCCAATGCCAAGTGTGATTGTGTTTACTAGGGGCTAGGGTGGTAGAAAAATCCTTGAATATAGGAATTGTGGGAGGGCAGTGGGAAGACCCGGGGTTCAACATTAATTCACCAACAAAGCCCAAGCTACCGACCCTTTCAGCATCACTCAAAATAAGGTGAAGTATCACCCGAGGTACCTATGGGGACTGCAAGAACTAGGATTCCACATTCATGAATGCACACTTAGATCATTCTCCAATCATACTCCCAAACTCTACTCATACCACTCATTGATACTCATACTCTATGATTTCACCAACAACTTAATTCTTGATCAACTACTTTCTACCCACATCCCATACATATTTATACATTGATATTAGGGCTTATCCCATTACAAAATGGACTAAATGGTATAACTACTACTAATTAACTTCCACCTTCCCTGCGCTAGCTCTTAAATATGTGTTAACTCTCTTCTGCATGTGTTTCACCTTTGTTGATTTGTCGCACGATTTTCTCGTGCATGATTCCTAAAACTTACCCAAAATGTCCTACTCTAACAAGCCCCCAAAAATAACCTTTGGCTTGTCCCAAGCCACTTAATGCTTTCTTCCAGGTCTCCATGAACTTATGAAATTTCTCCTTTGCAGTTGTGATATTTTCTCTTGCTTGTGTTTCCTGTTGCACAATTCCCTGGGTTGTCTCTGTAGCAATCTGGGTCTTCAACTTTTTTGCATTTTCTTGTACTGCTTGCTTGACCATCCCCTGAGGAGTTGCTACTTTTGTTGTCACCTTGCAGGCCTCTTCATACAATGTTTTTATCTTTTGGTCATGATAACTTTCCTCTTCTTTCATTGTGGTACTGATCTTTCTATATCATGTTCCTTCTGCTTCTCTCCCAATTGCGGTATTGTATTTTGTGTTCCTCCTATGTCATATCCTTCCTATTCTTATTCTTCTTCATCCTATCATATTTCTTCTATTTCTGGTTGTTGTTTCTTTGGCTTCTCTATTTCTAGTACTTGGGTTGTCCATTCGTCCTCCCAATCTTCTATGACCTATCCCACATMAAMTTYTGTCAACTTGTATCTGCACAACAACCAYGGCTTCTTTGGGTCCTTCTTGGCCTRAATGTACACATGATTTCTTCCATCTTTGAAGMAYRTAATCCYTTTGTATGCTTCGACTACATGCRGTAGTATGCTTGGTGTATTMTGGATACTYGTCCAAATTATTTCCTTATATACATGGAACATAATGTTGTTATCTAGTTGCCTCTCCTTATGCGTAGTATGCCACAAGTTTACATATCTCACTACTAAATATGGCTTCTTTGCATATCCCATAAATTGAGTGTCCTATGGCTCCCTCCAAGCCACTAATGCTATCAGTATTAACATCCAAGGATAATGAAATTTCATACATTTTTCTTGAGATTCCCTACAATATATCAAGAATTGGTTCAACATGAATGTTTCCCACCTCATTTGAACTCTTATGACACACATCTCAGTTGTCGCTATCACTAGGGATGATTTTAAGGATGGAAATTTATTTTAAAATGTAGAAACCTTGGCGAATATTGCTAATCTTTCATATGTCAACTATAAATGTTTGGCGATATATTTGTAAAAATATTCAAATTTCTAAGTATTTTATATAGTTTTTATAAAATTTTGGCGATTTTGAAGGTAAAATAATTTTATCCTATAGAATTTGGGTGAATCATTTTTTAAATAGTGAATCTTATTTTTGGAAAAACCATGGAAAATTAGCCCATGAGCAAAATTTAGCCCCTAAAATCATCCTTGGCTATCACACTTGTTGGTACCTGATCCTTGTGACATTTTCTCCACAACTTGCAGGCCAACACCTACATCGTGAACCAAAATGTATCATGGTTGATGCTTTCAACATCCATACCGCGTGCAACTTTGAATGTGTTGTAGTTTTCCTTCATTGCTTTTTCCAATGCTTTCTCCTTTGTCTTTTCTATGAATAATAGTGATGGGTCTTCCCCTATTGATTACAACCCGATTATCCATGTAATCAACTCTATGTCTATAGATATCAGTCTATCTAACCATATAAATCCTATGTGTACACAGATAAGTAATAACTTAGCACACATATTTATCTTCGCGCTCTTGCCAAAATGTGGAATATAAAAAAGGTTGAGAATACCTATATTTTCCATTGCCGTCACCCATTCCTGTGGCTTTACTATGATTTCTTGTGAATCTGAGGTGAGTCTTATGCTTATTTACTTGTCCAGATCCAATTCTAGAAACTTATTCACATCTTTCAAGTCATGGTCTGCATACCTTAGGCTTCTTACTGCATCGATTTTATCTTGCTCAACCATCACACCTTGTGGAGTTTCTGGCTTGATGAGTTCATACTTTGGCTCCTTCTATAACTTCACCTTCTTTGTTGTCGGCTTCCTTGGTGGTACATAATCCCTTGGATAGTGAACCAGGGTTTACCCTAACATTTATGCTCCCATTGTTTCCTTGGTCACGGGAATCAATCTCTACCTGGTGCATTGTTTCTTCGGTTGTGATGGGGCTTCTCCTATCTTCAATGGTGAAATTTCTCTCTGCAACTACTCATTTGTAAAATAAATTATTTGGATCTGTTTACGTTCACTTGACTCTCTTCTCTCTATGGATACTCAAATGAAAATAACTTCCTTTTGTCGACCCTTCAACTTCTTTTATCACTTGTCATCAACTGTTTCTATTCTTCGCGCCCAAACTTGTAGTCTAATCCAACTTGTACTTCAAATTCAATTATTTTCATACTCTACAATAAATTCAGCTTATTCTACAGATCATGGTCGCGATCTTTCCATTTTGTCACAATCTCTTTGTTAGTTTCCATTTATGGATACGTGTCTCCACAAATTCGTCATTATGATCGATATTTAATGTTTTTCCCACCATGTATGATCTTTAATTCATTTCATGCCCTCTCTGCCACATATCTTTGTTGCACTTCAATATTCCTTCATGCACACAATTCCTTCCTCTTTCCCCATATCTAAGACCTTTCTGGCTTCATCTCCTTAGTCATTTGTCCTTATGCATCACTTCACCCTTCAAATTATTTTAATTATCTTCTTCTTTTCTTCTTATTTTTCTTCTATAATACACTATAATACAAGTAATATGGTACACATACTGTGCACTCTGACTAGTGTGTGAAAGTATCCTTTCCCCTATATAGTTTATGTTAAGAACCAAAATAGATCTGCAAATATAATCACCACAAATATTAAATATGCAATAGATCAACAGAGCAATATAGAATAAACCACATTTTATTATTACCAAACACTTGAGGTAGGGAAACACCATACAATGGATCCTATTATGGAAGGGATCCTCTCCTGTTCACTTGCCTCTTTGAGGGGAAACCTCTTAATGATCTTCAGCTACAAATACAATAATTCTCTTCATATCCCCTTACATTTCTTGAACACCTTTATATAGTGCTACCATCACCTAAGAACATTCTAGAGGAGGGATATTCTAGAAGTAGAACCTTTTAAGAAGTCCTCTTACATATATTATATCAACTACTCATTTATTATATCTAACTAACATAGTGGGGCTTATTTAATAATATAGTGGACCTAGTGTACCTTACATTGAATGGCCTTCACTATTATCATTATGGACCCTCTACCCCCTCCTCCCCCCACTACCTCTCTAGCTACCTAACATTCCATCCCCTTTATGAAAGCATTGTCCTCAATGCTTGATGTACAACCATATACCAGGGTCCCATGGATAAGTGTGGACCATAGTGCTAAAGTAGAATAGAGGAGCAGGGTCCCATGGATAAGTGTGAACCATAGTGATGAAGTAGACTATAGAACCAGGCTCCCACTGAGAAATCAAAGCCACCATGTTGAAGTAGTCCAAACTCCATTGTAAACCAGGGTCCTCTGTCCAAGTGATCATGTGAACTCCACACAGAAGATATCGACACCCAATAACCAACTGAAAATGATGCTCCCAATACTGACACCTATCATATGGATACAAATAAGAATATCCATCCACATAGTGGGAAACGTTCAAAGTTGAATCTGGAAGGAACAATACCATTGTAGAATATGGATGTTGGACATTGGTAATCATAACTAGCTCCTGATGTGGGACATTGATCTTCTCTACAGATGGTGGAGTAGAGTGATCAAATAAAATATGGAAGTGGATGTCATTCCATAAATGACAACTATCAATATACCAATCATCGAAATCGACCTTGAAATCATACCAAGCATATATTTCTTGATTATATTCATCCCTAAGGTCCTCCATAAGAAATATCTCCTGCATGATATCCAATGAATATTGAATACTATGAAAACTATCATTGAGGCCGTCTATGAGGTCATCTACAAAGTCATCCAATCTGTCATTCAATGTGTCAAACAATTGGGCTTTGAATGCTTTAGTAATCTGTAGAATTTCTTTGAGGGTTTGAGAAGAAATAACCATATGAGCACCCTATGAAAAGTTATGAGCTCTACAGTCTTTTCTCCATCACGAAAAAAACCCAAAAAATAGAACAAGGGTTTAAAAATAAATTACTACAGAAAATGACGGTTTTTTCCGAAAAAAACTTGAAAAGTTGTTGAATTTAAAATGTTCATAACTCCACTTCCCGAAGTCCATTTCGGTTGATGTTTTTTTTGAAATTGAGTATTTTTCTGAGAGGAATTCAAATACCCAATTTTTGTTTTCAAATTCATCTCTTAAATCTTCTTATATGAACATGAAGTGTGCCTCCCTCTTTTTCTTCCCTACAAATTTTCTGCAAAAAGAGCAAAAAATTTCTTCCCTTCTTTGGCCAAGGAAAGTGATTTGATACCAATCGTTAAGAACCAAAATAGATATGAAAATATAATTGCCACAAATATTGAATATAAAATAGATCCACAAATCAAGATATAATAAACCACACTTTATTATTACCAAACCCTTGAGGTAGGGAAACACCATACAATGGATCCTATTATGGAAGGGGTCATCTCTTGTTCACTTGCCTCTTTGAGGGGGAAAACCCTAATGATATTCAAATCCAATTGCATCTTTGAGGGGGAAACCTCCTAATGAGCGTCAACTGAAAATACAATAATTATCTTCATATCCCCTTACATTGCTTGAACACCTTTATATAGTGCTACCATCACCTAAAAACATTCCAGAGGAGGAATCTTCTAGAAGTAGAACCTTCTAAGAAGTCCTCTTACATTTATTATATCTAACTACTCATTTATTATATCTAACTACCAGAGTGGGCCTTATTTAATAATATATTGGACCTAGTCCACCTTACATTGAATGGACTCCACTATTATCATTTTGGGCCCTCTGGCCCCCCCCACTACCTCTCTAGCTACCTAATTGTTTCAATCGACTACCATTAACCAGTATTTCCACAACTTCTTCATTCAATTTCTCCAACTGAAAAACACCTACATATTTCAAAAAAATGATAACATATGGACCTAACCAATGCATATGAATCTTTCCAGGGTGCTACAAAACCTTGCTGTCATAAAACAAAACTAAGTCTCTTGTATGAAACTTCTTATGTTTAATGTGCATGCCATTCTATGATTTATTGCGTGCTTTCTAAACTTGTTGATGGAAACCTATGACAAAATGGTCCTCTTCCATCTCTACTAGCTCTAACAATCACTTCTCCATTGTGCCATAATATGTAAGCTCTATCAGCGCAACAATGCGTAGACTAAGTACTATGAATTTCATAGGCATAACAATTTCTTAGCCATACATTAGTCTGAATTGGGTATGTCTTGTCAACTTCTTATTTGTAGTCCTATACATCCATAATACTACTGGCATCCTCAATTCTTAGTCATCTCAACTTACATTACACACATTTGTCATTGCATGTTCTAGGATCTTATTGAATGCTTCCACTGTTCCATTTTCTTGAGGATGATACAGTGTGCTCTCCTGATGATGAATATGAAACTACTATGTCAATGTTGAAATCATCCTATTCATAAAATGAGTTCCATGATCACTCATAAGTAATATGGGGCATCCAAACCTTGTTACCACATTTTCAAACAAAAATCTTGCAACTGTCTCCACACTACAATCTCTTATTGTTTTTTCTTCAACCCATCTTGTCAAGTAATATGTCACAGTAATGATGTATCTGGATCCTGATCTCTTCATTGGTGGGTTGATTGGTCCAACAAATTCCACTGCCCATTTATCAAAATCTTGTGATTATGTCACTTTTGGTACTAATGACATATCATATCTTCTAGAAGTCTTCCAAATTCTTTGGAAAACATCACAAGTATTACAAAACTCCTTAGCATCCTTATGAAGGGTAGGCCACCACAATCCTTCATGCAAAATATTCTTAGTTGTTTCTTTTCCTGAATAATGACCTCCTGCAATCCCTTCATGTGCCTCTAAAAATATCATATGTCTTTCATGTTCTAATACACATCGTCACAAAATACCATTTTTTCCTAACTTGTACAAATTTCCTACTATAAGTTGATAGTCTGCAACCTTCACTACTAACTGATTTTTCTACGCAACTATAAACTCAGGTGGGGTTACTCCTGTACTCAAGAACTAAACTATTTATGAAAATATTCATCAACCATTTGTACTGAAAATAAGTGTGCATTTCATAAGCTATCATCCAGGTTTCCTACATCTTCTTCTGATAGTATGTGTGATAAGTGATCTGGTCCTTAACTAAATTTCCCAGGTTTCACAATTACCTCAATGTCATATTCCTGAAACAATAATAGCCATTTGTATATTCTCCCCCCCAACAAGGATTATTGAAAAAATATCTTAGTGTATAATGGTCTATGTACATTTTAAAATGTGAACCCAACAAGTAATGTGTGAACTTTTGTAATGCATACACCATTGCTAATCCTTCACATTCAATCATAGTATAGTTATGTTCTATAGATGACAACTTATTTCTTGAAAAGTAAATGGGATGATCTATATCTACTTCTCCAGGCTAAGCTAACACTATGCCTAAATCTATAGATGACACATCAACTTGAAAATGAAACTCCTTCTTCCAATATGGAAATATCAAAATTGACGCGGTAACCAATTTCCGATTCAAAGTATCTAAACTTCCTGGCATTCCTCACTCCATTGAAAGTTGTTCTCCTTCTTTAGAAATATTTTCTTCGATGTTGTAATCTGCGCATATCCTTTACTGAAATTCTTGTAGTACCCTGTATTCCCCAACGTTGCTCATAACTTTTGCACTGAAGTTGGCAGTGGTAAATCAACAATCACAACAAGCTTTGCGGGATATACCAACATTCCTTGCTTACATACTACATGGCCTAGTAAGATACCAAACGGAGCACAAAAAATGCACTTCTTAAAATTCAAATATATCTAAAACTTCCTACACCTATCCAACATCAAGCGAAAAATATCAATGTGATATTTTAACAATATAAACACCATCCAATCATCTAAGTATGCTTCTAAGAACTTATGAATGAACTCTTTAAATGCTACTACAACTAATCTAGAGAATATTGTTGGTGCATTCTTCAATCCAAAAGGAATCACTATGTACTGGTAGCATCCCCACTCTGTTGCAAATGTAGTCTTATATCTATCTTCCTACACAATCTTGATATGATGATACCCTGAAAATAAATTTGTGAATGAATAGGCTTCTTGTCCCCCTACGTTCTCCAATACATTATCTATAAACGAAGTAGGAAATGGATCATGTAAACATGAATCATTTAAATTCATCAGATCTACACATTTTTTGATCCCTCCTCTCTTCTTATCCTGAACCACCATTGGAATGATCCATTTTGATTCTGTGACATGTTCAATAATTATAGCTTACAACATATTTAATAATGTGGGAAATCACTGGAGTCGAGTAAACCGAAGTGAGTATCCATGAGTGCATCATCTGCAATAATATAATAATAATCACTGAGGCGGGCATTCCCATGATCGAGACAAACTAACCATAGATGTCAATCAAGTAAATTGCAGATTCATGTCATATATATAATAATCATGGCTACATGACCAATGTGAATGACAATATAAAGTTTATCTACAAACAATACACATCGGATCTATATCTCAAAATCATCAGAAGATATACAATGTCATAGGAATCTTCGGGAGGTATTAATTCTTGTGGATGGAGATGATAACTCCATAACTCGAGAAATATCTTCAAGACCTTAAAAAATTAGTTAGGAGTATAATAGGATTATAAGAATCACTACTCTAAGGTCTTCGACATCCCTGCGTGGAAATCCTAGAGGACCTTGATCATCAGGCATTGAACTTCATTGATTTTGAATGTGAACTTGACAAGACTCTTGGGATGGTCTACTCATGAAGGTCGAGAGACTTATCAGATAATGGCCAACTCAAGTTGCAGTATTTCTCATTGGAAAAGAGCATGAAAGATGAAAAGACTCAGGAAGCATGTTATTGACATAATTTTGTGGCACGGGAAGCACCAAAAAATCTCCATGTGTTTGGAAGAGTAACCAAATGGAGGAGGATACAAATGTATGTAACGAGAACAAATTTATAAGGACATAATAGATCCTAATGCTTGCAGAAAAAATGGAAGGATGTGCTCTGTCCAAGGGTGACTAGATTTCTACCAACAAAAGAAAATGTTTCCTCATCCCCTCTTTTTGGAATATTTGTTTTTTTTGTCTTTTTCACGTATTTAACAAGCTTAAAAAAGAATAAAATAATTCTATGCTACAAAGGATGAAAGAGTGTCATGGGAAATCAAATTGGTTCCAAGTGCATGGAACATACTGATGCTCAGTGCAGGGAGACATGTGCAAGATAAGGACACTTAGAAAAATTCCTCCATGGGTCAAGGTGTTAGATCACAAGGGAAAAAATGCTACAAGGCTTGCACCTAAGGAATTCTCTAAAGGTTTAGTAATAGTAACATGAATCTGACATTAGGCCAAAGAAGCAAGGATGAGACATGTGATGTGATTACAAAATGACATAATGAGACTCCTTCCATGTAAAGTTTTACGAACCCAGAGAAGGTAAGCTCGACAGATTTTCACTTTTAGAGAGACTGAAAAATACTAAAATAAGACTCCAGAGTGATCCTTTTCATAAGGTTAGTCTCTAGTGACCAAAAAGGAATAAAATCATACCAAGGAGAACTCTTTTGGTTTCTAGGGCTAGAGTATTCCTTTTGTACTTAGTTCAGTCGGTTCAGAAAATTGTTAAACTTATATTGAAAGGACGTCTCTTAAAAACCATTTTAACGAGTGTGACAGAGACAAGATCGCACAACTATCTTTTCAATTTTAAGGAGTCTGAAAAGAGATTAACTATGGACTCACCTCCTTTTTCATAATTTAGTCCCTCGTACCCAAAAAATTATAAAACATAACTTAGGAGAACTCTCCCGGCGATACATGTCTCTTGAGGTGTACCTTTTTCTTGGGTAATCTATTGGCCTGAAAAAGGGTTAAACTTATGACAAATAGATATTCCTTTTTAACCAATTAATGAGTGCGAAACAAACAGGGTCACTCGACGATATTTATTTGTTTAGGGAGTCTAAAAGGGGCTTAAAGAAGACTCCAAAGGGTTTCCTTTTAGTAAGTAATCTCCAAGGCCCAAAAAGAGATAAACCAAAACCAAGGAGAATGGCCCTTTTTCAAAAATTTAGTCCCTCAGGCCCGAAAAAGGGTTCAACTTACACCTAAGAATACTCTCCTAACAAACCGTAGCTCCTAGGGCATGCCTTTTTTGTAAATTTAGCCATCCGAACTGAAAAAGGGGTAAACTATCGCCAGACAGATGTGTCTTCAAATTTCACTTTGACGAGCGTGAAGGGAAACAAGATCGCTTGAAAATATTTTCAATTTTAGAGAGTCTGAAAAGGCCTTAAAGAAGACTCCAACGGGAGTTCCTTTTCTTAAGTAATCTGAATGATGCCGAAAAGGATAAATAATTTCTCGTTAGATGTCACTTTCAAATTTTAAGCGAGATTGAAAAAAAACAACCATTCTCTTAAGGAGTCCCTCGGGTATAGGCTAGAAAATGATGAGGAATAAGAGTGAGTATTCAACATAAAGTCATGGTAGGACTAAAATGACTCCTAATCCTATAAGAAATTCACAGCATGGATGCAAAAGTGTGAAACAAGGATCTACCTAGGGAATCCATGGAGGGAAAGGCTATACCACCTAATTATGACACTTATAAAGAAACATAGAAGGTTCTATGCCACACTTCAATGGGGTTGATCCTATGGAAAAGTGGAAATCATCAATAGAATGCAAAATTCAAGGCAGTGAGAACCTATCCTAAATGAAAATGTAGAAATCGCAACTTCATCACAAGATCGAAAAAGTATTACACATTCATCAAACAATACCAAATCCAAAGGAACAAGAAGTTTAAAGGACCAAAAGATCACCAAGAAGAATCATAACATCCATCGAGCAACAAAAAAGAGAAGAAATCAAGGTCAAACCAGGTCAAAACTGGGTCAAAAATCTATAAATAGAAGTAAAAAGGGGCATTTTTACCATTGCACTTTGAAAATTTCCAAAAATAACCAAAACCCTCTTCCTTGAAATGGACATTTGGAGAGCATAGATGGATGGAATCAACTCATTCTTTGTCCAAGTAAGTAAATTTTCCCTTCACTTGCAATTCCATCCCTTCATTTCAAGTTTTAGATGGATTTGGGGGTCGTGCACTCAAAAAATTAGCTCAGCTATGCGTACACATGCTTTTCACAGTAAACACATGTATGTACATAGGTTGAGATACTCTCAGCAAGCATATATACATGACTGATACCAAAAAAGGGTGTGTACATGCTTAAATATTTTGAAAAAGAGAAGCACTAACTCCCAAAATGTTGACATGACTCAGGATGTATGTACGCTGGAGGGAAAGAGAGCATGAAAAGGTTGACCAAATGGTCTGTGACAACCTGATGACATTGGAAACATTGAAACAATGTGGGTTATGGAAATTCTTCCAATTTCCTCTTATGAGAGCTCGATGACAACTTCTAAACCATCTCATAGAGTACTAGAATCCAAATGTAGAGGCTTTCATGATAGAGGGTCAATCACTAACACCCACCAATGAAGACCTTTACTTCTTAACCGATCTCTCTAGGAGGGGTGAACCAATAAAATTGGATACATTCCCTCCTAGGCCATATCACATAGCCCACTACATTGATATGTATTGCAAGGCTGACACAAAGAAGATGGGGTCTCAAGTGTCGATAAAAAAGATTGACAAATTTGAGTTTGAGGGTGGTACTATATATTATTGGGAGGATGACAAGGTCCACTACTCTACACTAGGCTTTGTGAGCCCAGATGCATTGCATCGTGCAATGTATGCAGCTGGTTATATTCGATTGGAGCACCACTATGCTCAATTACATGAAAATTCAGCTGATACAGTGCAAGTTGAGACATAGGAGAAACTTTGAATTTAGTATAGTGTTTTGTGCATTCTTCTTTGAAAGAGTGCCAAGGATGAGTCCGAGGGAGGGTCTGCGGGGGCACATAGCCTCCTTTCCAACACTGTGCAAATGGGATTCTTTGATGTCGTGCCAAAGAGGATGAAGAGTGCATGAGGCCTATGAATACAAGTTCTTCAAGTGGTGGAAATGCCAGATTCCTGCCATCAAGGACTACCCATATGTGGGTATTAGTTTCTTGAGGGACCCAGGGGTGCCTATGCCCCCTGGTGCAACACGTGGCAATATAAGTACTTCCTCATATTTTTTAAATTTTTAACTTTTAAATTTTTCAATTTTATAAAAGAAAAGAAAATATGTTTTTGGTAATGTCACAATACTAACTTAAAACTTGTTATGTACAGATCTGGGACTAGTGCGTTCTGTGGACTTCCCTCAGACTTGACATCATCTGTGAGAGAAAATACAGTTAGGAGGATCCGTAGTTGAGACATGGCCATCAATAGAGGCTAAGAGATTCATGAGATGGGTAGAGAGGAACATGGAATCCCTCACTCGTAGTGTTCCCATGGAAGATATCGAGGATCTACCTCCATCCACACAGACTTACATAGTGAGAGTACCCAGGGCATGGGTGGAACTATTATGGCGTCTAGAAAACACTGTAGTATATTATACTAGGGCCAATAGGCCTAGATATTAGAGTAGTGTTGGAAATTATCCGTGCCAAGGGAACCCTTTTGTATATCCCATATGTATTGAGGGCTTAATCCCGACAATGTATTATTAACACGTTTGAGGCCTATGGCCCACATTTTGTACCATGCAATTAATTTGGA
>JASDQU011402378.1:8790-23995 GCA_032191745.1 Picea mariana | reverse complement strand
TGGTAGGAAAAATTAAGTACCTAATAAATCTTTTACTTAATAATCCCTAAGTATATATTCTACTAGGGTTGTTACAATTAAGCTTCTTCACAATATGTTCAAAAGGTGAACAAAAGGACATTGCAACCACTACAACCTTAGTCCCAACACCTTTTATCTAGCAGAAGAAGGTTGACAATATTGAAGCAAAGCTCAAATATTCCTTCTACACATAGTCATCTCATGTAGTCTGACCGGTTAAAAGGGTCCAACATCAGGTTCTTGAAAACCTTCCACAAGCCAAGCAACACAACTTCTCCAGCAAGGAAAGAAACTCACCAAGACTCAGATTCAACAAACGCTTACCTCTCTCCCCCAAGAAATCAATGAAATGGAGACCATTGCTTCATAAGGAGGTAGTATTGATCCAGGTGGATATTGGTGGCCACCCACCTATTCCACCTGGCTCAAAACAATTTTCTGGAAATTTACTATTTTTAGCAGTTTTTCAAGTTCTAAACTTCTGGGGCCATTTTTGAGAGACTAAATGACGCATTTTCATGTTCAAAAACCACAATGACATCCAAAGGCTTTGATTGAGCCCCAAAAATGAATCTCATCATTGATACCTTTACAACAAGCTATTGTACGCCCCAAATGGAGATCGTATGCCAAAGTTACACCCTCGGGAAGTTGATACACCAAACTACCCAAAACGGGGTCCACAAAAATGTTGGCTTTTCATTTCCGGGGTTAGGGTTTTGGATTTTATTTATGTTAAAAATTTCTTTGGAACCTCATTGTAGCAATCAAATTCTTGTGAATGTGAGTAGCTATCACATCTCTTCTCATAGATAAGATGCCACCATTCTAGCGAGTCTTTCACTCTGTATTTCTACAGTTTTGTACATTTCGCTCATTAATATAAATTGTGTATTACTTTATATCTATGTTAATGGTTATTTATATGGTAAATATATGTTATAATATTGTATATATGATATATATCTATACATTTCTTTATTATATCTCCGTTCTCATTTCGTGCCGAAAATAATTCGGATTCATACCATAAATTTTTTCAAGTACAACCATGCTCAGAGAAGACCATAAAAAACACCATACCTTTGATATTTAATAATATTTGAGTGAAATATTTCCTCCTCTAGATAAAGAAAAGATTTTAATTTCTGAAGAAAAGAAACCAATTTTCCAACCACATGAATGTTGCACACCATTCTAGTAGAGGAAAAACCATGTTGAACTATAGTTTCTTTCATTGATTTCTTCTCCATGACATTGTTACTACCCATCAATGGAGGGAAGATGAAAATCACTATCTTGACTAGTGAAAATGTTGATACATTGTCATGTGTCGTAACACCCCAATGTTTGACTTGTTATTTAAGTTTTGGTTAAAAATTCTAATAGGATATTATCTTCTGGACTCATCATCACCTCATTGTTTTCTTCTATCGATGATTGGTTATGATAGACAGATATTTTTGGAATTTTTTTATGTAACTTCGATTTTTTTTTTTATGATGATTTAGCATGGTAAGTCCTTATTAATAAACCTCTCTTAGTAATGACATGGTTGGATATTTATATTTATTTTTCAATAACATGCATGTTGATGTACTTCCTTGTTATGATGCTCATGGTTTATGATGATATTGCATGTGCATTGTTATTATTGGAAAGACTATTTTGTTACTTAAATGTTGAGACATTGATGGAAAGATAAGGAAACAAAATCAAGATAAATGGCTTGTCTCTTTATGAGGATGATCACCTCATCCTAGAGCTTAGGAAGCCTTGGGAAAGGGGAAAAACTTGAAAATATGACCACTAATGTTAAGTGGGGTAAAAGGGCCAAGGGGAATGAGTTGTAACTTACTTTCACTTCATTCTTGACACTTTTAATTTCACTTTTAAGCTCAATTTATCCCTACATGAGCTTATAATGGGAAGGAGGAAGGCCAAGAGCCAAATTTTGGAAATGTTATTTCACTTGGGGAGGGTTACAAAAGAATTGGCTACCTTAGAGAGGGCTAGTTGGCCAAGGTAATGTTATAATATTTTACCATATGTGCAAGAAATTTAAAATTATGAATTGCATACTTAGTAGAGAAAATTATTGGTTTCTCTAATCTAGTTTGAGTGGACTAAGGGATTGACAGTGTATTGCCCATTTTGGGTACTAACAATCATATTTTCCCTAGCTACTTGTATTATTTTTTGGCCTTTAGGTGATCCAGATTATTTTGAGAATGAAATGAAGACAAAAATATAATCGATATATAACAAGTAAATAGACAGAGATAATGAAGAGAATAAAGAAATATAGTGAAAACCAACTTCTATTAATGAACAAGAGAGAAAAACGTTGTAGAACACAAACTCGCAAAGTGGGGTATCCTATCTTTGAAAAGAAAGAGATGTTGTCTATACTTCATTCACAACAAGATTTACATCACACTCCATTGCATTCTTAAAGGGCCTCCTTCACCTCAATTATATATGAGAGAGTGAGAAGAGAACAATTCCCATGATGCATGTGGGATAAATTGGACTAAGTTGATAAAATTCCATAGGCATATAAAACACTAGGAATTCCTGGGCGGTCACCCATCCCATTATTACTCTATCCTGAGTGTGCTTAACTGTGTATTTCCAATAGGATCTGGTGCATTAACACTATGTTGTAGGCATGTACATAAGACAACTATGAAATCATTAGATGATGTTTGTAATTAACAAATGAAGATGACATTACATTCCATTCCCCATCAAAAGGGTGAATATCATGGTTTATCAAAACCACAAGCTCAAAATGGTGATTCAATGGAAAAGGTGGATGGCCACCAAGATCCATCTCGATCATTAGTATGCCAATGCCAAGTGTGATTGTGTTTACTAGGGGCTAGGGTGGTAGAAAAATCCTTGAATATAGGAATTGTGGGAGGGCAGTGGGAAGACCCGGGGTTCAACAATAATTCACCAACAAATCCCAAGCTACCGACCCTTTCAGCATCACTCGAAAGAAGGTGAAGTATCACCCGAGGTACCTATGGGGACTGCAAGAACTAGGATTCCACATTCATGAATGCACACTTAGATCATTTTCCAATCATACTCCCAAACTCTACTCATACCACTCATTGATACTCATACTCTATGATTTCACCAACAACTTAATTCTTGATCAACTACTTTCTACCCATAGCCCATACATATTTATACATTGATATTAGGGCTTAGCCCATTACAAAATGTACTAAATGGTATAACTACTACTAGCTAACTTCCACCTTCCCTGCGCTAGCTCTTAAATATATGTTAACTCTCTTCTGCATGTGTTTCGCCTTTGTTGATTTGTCGCACGATTTTCTCGTGCATGATTCCTAAAACTTACCCAAAATGTCTTGCTCTAACAAGCCTCCAAAAATAACCTTTGGCTTGTCCCAAGCCACTTCATTCTTTCTTCCAGGTCTCCATGAACTTCTGAAATGTCTCCTTTGCAGCTGTGATATTTTATCTTGCTTGTGTTTCCTGTTGCACAATTCCCTGGGTTGTCTCTGTAGCAATCTGGGTATTCAACTTTTTTGCACTTTCTTGTACTGCTTGCTTGACCATCCCCTGATCAGCTGTTACTTCTATTGTCACCTTGTAGGCCTCTTCATACAATGTTTTGATCTTTTGGTCATGCTAAATTTCCTCTTCTTTCGTTGTAGTATTGATCTTTCTATATCCTATTCCTTCTGCTTCTCTCCCAATTGTGGTATTGTATTTTGTGTTCCTCCTACGTCATATCCTTCCTATTCTTATTATTTTTCATCCTATCATATTTCTTCTATTTATGGTTATTGTTTCTTTGGCTTCTCTATTTCTAGTACTTGGGTTGTCCATTCGTCCTCCCAATCTTCTATGACCTATCCCACATCAAATTCTGTCAACTTGTATCTGCACAACAACCATGGCTTCTTTGGGTCCTTCTTGGCCTAAATGTACACATGATTTCTTCCATCTTTGAAGCACATAATCCCTTTGTATGCTTCGACTACATGCGGTAGTATGCTTGGTGTATTCTGGATACTTGTCCAAATTATTTCCTTATATACATGGAACATAATGTTGTTATCTAGTTGCCTCTCCTTATGCGTAGTATGCCACAAGTTTACATATCTCACTACTAAATAYGRCTTCTTTGCATATCCCATAAATTGAGTGTCCTATGGCTCCCTCCAAGCCACTAATGCTATCAGTATTAACATCCAAGGATAATGAAATTTCATACCTTTTTCTTGAGCTTCCCTGCAATATATCAAGAATTGATTGAACATGAATGTTTCCCACCCCATTTGAACTCTTGTGACACACATCTCAATTGTCGCTATCACTAGAGATGATTTTAAGGATGGAAATTTATTTTAAAATGTAGAAACCTTGGCGAATATTACTAATCCTTCATATGTCAACTATAAATGTTTGGCGATATATTTGTAAAAATATTCAAATTTCTAAGTATTTTATATAGTTTTTATAAAATTTTGGCGATTTTGAAGGTAAAATAATTTTATCCTATAGAATTTGGGTGAATCATTTTTTAAATAGCGAATCTCATTTTTGGAAAAACCATGGAAAATTATCCCATGAGCGAAATTTAGCCCCTAAAATCATCCTTGGCTATCACACTTGTTGGTGCCTGATCCTTGAGACATTTTCTCCACAACTTGCAGGCCAGCACCTACATCGTGAACCAGACTGTATCATGGTTGATGCTTTCAACATCCATACCGCATGCACCTTTGAATGTGTCATAGTTTTCCTTCATTGCTTTTTCCAATGCTTTCTCCTTTGTCTTTTCTATGAATAATAGTGATGGGTCTTCCCCTATTGATTACAACCTGATTATCCATGTAATCAACTCTATGTCTATAGATATTAGTATATCTAACCATATAAATCCTATGTGTACACAGCTAAGTAATAAATTAACACACATATTTATCTTCGCGCTCTTGCCAAAATGTGGAATATAAAAAAGGTTGAGAATACCTATATTTTCCATTGCCGTCACCCATTCTCGTGGCTTTACTATGATTTCTTGTGAATCCGAGGTGAGTTTTATGCTTATGTACTTGTCTAGATCCAATTCTGGAAACTTATTCACATATTTCAAGTCATGGTCTGCATACCTTAGGCTTCTTACTCCATCGATATTATCTTGCTCAACCATCACACCTTGTGGAGTTTCTGGCTTGATGAGTTCATACTTGGGCTCTTTCTATAACTTCACCTTCTTTGTTGTCGGCTTCCTTGGTGGTACATAATCCCTTGGATAGTGAACTAGGGTTTACCCTAACATTTATGCTCCCATTGTTTCCTTGGTCACAGGAATCAATCTCTACCTGGTGCACCATTTCTTCGGCTGTGATGGGGCTTCTCCTATCTTTGGTGGTGAAATTTCTCTCTGCAACTACTCATTTGTAAAATAAATTATTCGGCTCTATTTATGTTCACTCAATTCTCTTCTCTCTATGAATACTCAAATGAAAATAATTTCCTTTTGTCGACCCTTCAACTGCTTTTATCACTTGTCATCAATTGTTTCTATTCTTTGCGCCCAAACTTGTAGTCTAATCTAGCTTGTACTTCAAATTCAATTATTTCCATACTCTACAATAAATTCAACTTATTCTACAGATCATGGTCGAGATATTTCCATTTTGTCACAATCTCTTCGTCAGTTTCCATTTATGGATACGTGTCTCCACAAATTCATCGTTATGATCGATCTTTAATGTTTTTCCCACCATGTATGCTCTTTAATTCATTTCATGCCCTATGTGCCACATATCTTTGTCGCACTTCAATATTCCTTCATGCACACAATTCCTTCCTCTTTCCCCATATCTAAGACCTTTCTGGCTTCATCTCCTTAGTCATTTGTCCTTATGCATCACTTCACCCTTCAAATTATTTTAATTCTGTTCTTCTTTTCTTCTTATTTTTCTTCTATAATAAACTATAATACAAGTAATATGGTACACATACTGTGCACTCTGACTAGTGTGTGGAAGTACCCTTTCCCCCATAAAGTTTATGTTAAGAACCAAAATAGATCTGCAAATATAATCACCAAAAATATTAAATACACAATAGATCAAGAGAGCAATATAGAAGAAACCACATTTTATTATTACCAAACACTTGAGGTAGGGAAGCACCATACAATGGATCCTATTATGGAAGGGATCCTCTCCTGTTCACTTACGTCTTTGAGGGGAAACCTCTTAATGATCTTCAGCTACAAATACAATAATTCTCTTCATATCCCCTTACATTGCTTGAACACCTTTATATAGTGCTACCATCACCTAAGAACATTCTAGAGGAGGGATATTCTAGAAGTAGAACCTTTTAAGAAGTCCTCTTACATATATTATATCAAATACTCATTTATTATATCTAACTAACATAGTGGGCCTTATTTAATAATATAGTGGACCTAGTGCACCTTACATTGAATGGCCTTCGCTATTATCATTATGGACCCTCTGCCCCCTCCTCCCCCCACTACCTCTCTAGCTACCTAAAATTCCATCCCCCTTATGAAAGCATTGTCCTCAATGATTGATGTACAACCATATGCCAGGGTCCCATGGATAAGTGTGGACCATAGTGCTGAAGTAGAATAGAGAAACAGGGTCCCATGGATAAGTATGAACCATAGTGATGAAGTAGACTATAGAACCAGGGTCCCACTGATAAATCAAATCCACCATGTTGAAGTAGTCCAACCTCCATTGTAAACCAGGGTCCCATGTCCAAGTGATCATGTGAACTCCACATAGAAGATATCGACACCCAATAACCAATTGAAAATGATGCTCCCAATACTGACACCTATCAAATGGATCCAAATAAGAATATCCATCCACATAGTGGGAAAGGTTCAAAGTTGAATCTGGAAGGAACAATACCATTGTAAAATATGGATGTTGGACATTGGTAATCATAACTAGCTCCTGATGTGGGACATTGATATTCTCTACGGATGGTGGAGTAGAGTGATCAAATAAAATATGGAAGTGGATGTCATCCCAGAAATGACAACTATCAATATACCAATCATCGCAATCGACCTTGAAATCATACCAAGCATATATTTCTTGATTATATTCATCCCTGAGGTCCTCCATAAGAAATATCTCCTACATGATATCCAATGAATATTGAATACTATGAAAACTATCATTGAGGTCATCTATGAGGTCATCTACAAAGTCATCCAATCTGTTATTCAATGTGTCAAACAATTGGGCTTTGAATGCTTTAGTAATCTGTAGAATTTCTTTGAGGGTTTGAGAAGAAATAACCATATGAGCACCCTATGAAAATTTATGAGCTCTACATTCTTTTCGCCATCACGAAAAAACCAAAAAAATAGAAAAAGGGTTTAAAAATAAATTACTGCAGAAAATCATGGTTTTTTCCAAAAAAAACCTGAAAAGTTGTTGAATTTAAAATGTTCATAACTCCACTTCCCGAACTCCGTTTCTACTGATGTTTTTTTTGAAATTGAGTATTTTTCCGAGAGGAATTCAAATACCCAATTTTTGTTTTCAAATTCATCTCTTAAATATTCTTATATGAACCTGAAGTGTGCCTCCCTCTTTTTCTTCCCTAGAAAATTTCTGCAAAAAGAGAAAAAAATTTCTTCCCTCTTTGGCCAAGGAAAGTGATTTGATACCAATCGTTAAGAACCAAAATAGATATGAAAATATAATCGCCACAAATATTGAATATAAAATAGATCTACAAATCAAGATATAATAAACCACACTTTATTATTACCAAACCCTTGAGGTAGGGAAACACCATACAATGGATCCTATTATGGAAGGGATCATCTCTTGTTCACTTGCCTCTTTGAGGGGGAAACCTCTTAATGATATTCAAATCCACTTGCCTCTTTGAGAGGGAAACCTCCTAATGAGCCTCAACTGAAAATACAATAATTATCTTCATATCCCCTTACATTGCTTGAACACCTTTATATAGTGCTACCATCACCTAAGAACATTCTAGAGGAGAGATCTTCTAGAAGTAGAACCTTCTAAGAAGTCCTCTTACATTTATTATATCTAAATACTCATTTATTATATCTAACTACCACAGTGGGCCTTATTTAATAATATAGTGGACCTAGTCCACCTTACATTGAATGGACTCCATTATTATCATTATGGGCCCTTTGGCCCCCCCCACTACCTCTCTAGCTACCTAACTGTTTCAATTGACTACCATTAACTAGTATTTCCACAACTTCTTCATTCAATTTCTCCAACTGAAAAACAGCTACATCTTTCAAAAAAATGATAACATATGGACCTAGCCAATGCATATGAAGCTTCCGGGGTGCTACAAAACCTTGTTGTCATAAAACAAAACTAAGTCTCCTGTATGAAACTTCTTATGTTTAATGTGCATGTCATTCTATGATTTCTTGCATGCTTTATAAACTTGTTGATGGAAACCTATGACAAAATGGTCCTCTTCCATCTCTACTAGCACTGACAATCACTTCTCCATTGTGCCATAATATGTAAGCTCTATCAGCGCAACAATGCGTAGACTAAGTACTATGAATTTCATAGGCATAACAATTTCTTAGCCATACATTAGTCTGAATTGGGTATGTCTTGTCAACTTCTTATTTGTAGTCCTATACATCCATAATACTACTGGAATCCTCAATCCTTAGTCATCTCAACTTACATTACACACATTTGTCATTGCATGTTCTAGGATCTTATTGAATGCTTCCACTGTTCCATTTTCTTGAGGATGATACAATGTGCTCTCCTGATGATGGATATGAAACTAATATGTCAATGTTGAAATCATCCTATTCATAAAATGAGTTCCATGATCACTCATAAGTATTCAGGGGCATCCAAACCTTGTTACCACATTTTCAAACAAAAATCTTGCAACTGTCTCCACATTGTTATCTCTTATTGTTTTTTCTTCAACCCATCTCGTCAAGTAATATGTCATAGTAATGATGTATCTGGATCCTGATCTCTTCATTGGTGGATTGATTGGTCCAACAAATTCCACTGCCCATTTATCAAAATCTTGTGATTATGTCACTTTTGGTACTAACGACATATCATATCTTCTAGAAGGTTTCCACATTCTTTGGAAAAAATCACAAGTATTACAAAACTCCTTAGCATCTTTATGAAGGGTAGGACACCACAATCCTTCATGCAAAATATTCTTAGTTGTTTCTTTTCCTGAATAATGACCTCCTACAATCCCTTCATGTGCCTCTAAAAATATCATATGTCTTTCATGTTCTAATACACATCGTCACAAAATACCATTTGTTCCTAACTTGTACAAATTTCCTACTATAAGTTGATAGTCTGCGACCTTCACTACTAACTAATTTTTCTACGCAATTGTAAACTCAGGTGGGGTTACTCCTGTACTCAAGAACTGAACTATTTATGAAAATATTCATCAACCATTTGTACTGAAAATAAGTGCGCATTTCATAAGCTATCATCCAGGTTTCTTGCATCTTCTTCTGATAGTATGTGAGATAAGTGATCTGGTCCTTAACTAAATTTCCCAGGTTTCACAATTACCTCAATGTCATATTCCTGAAACAATAATAACCATTTGTATATTCTCCCCCCCAACAATGGATTATTGAAAAAATATCTTAGTGTATAATGGTCAATGTACATTTTAAAATGTGAACCCAACAAGTAATGTGTGAACTTCTGTAATGCATACACCATTGCTAATCCTTCACATTCAATCATAGTATAGTTATGTTCTGTAGATGACAACTTCTTGCTTGAAAAGTAAATGGGATGATCTATATCTACTTCTCTAGGCTAAGATAACACTATGCCTAAATCTATAGATGACACATCAACTTGAAAATGAAACTCCTTCTTCCAATATGGAAATATCAAAATCAATCCAGTAACCAATTTCCGATTCAAAGTATCTAAACTTCCTGGCATTCCTCACTCCATTGAAACTTGTTCTCCTTCTTTAGAAATATTTTCTTCGATGTTGTAATCTGCGCATATCCTTTATTGAAATTCTTGTAGTACCATGTATTCCCCAACGTTGCTCATAACTTTCACACTGAAGTTGGCGGTGGTAAATCAACAATCACAGCAAGCTTTGCGGGATATACCAACATTCCTTGCTTACATACTACATGGCCTAGTAAGATACCAAATGGAGCACAAAAAATGCACTTCTTAAAATTCAAATATATCTAAAACTTCCTACACCTATCCAACATCAAGCGAAAAATATCAATGTGATATTTTAACAATATAAACACCATCCAATCATCTAATAATGCTTCTAAGAACTTATGAATGAAGTCCTTAAATGCTACTACAACCAATCTAGAGAATATTGTTGGTGCATTCTTCAATCCAAAAGGAATCACTATGTACTGGTAGCATCCCCACTCTGTTGCAAATGTAGTCTTATATCTATCTTCCTACACAATCTTGATATGATGATACCCTAAAAATAAATTTGTGAATGAATAGGCTTCTTGTCCCCCTACGTTCTCCAACAAATTATCTATAAACGAAGTAGGAAATGGGTCATGTAAACATGAATCATTTAACTTCCTCAGATCTACACATATTTTGATCTCTCCTCTCTTCTTATCCTGAACCACCATTGGAATGATCCATTTTGATTATGTGACATGTTCAATAATTATAGCTTCCAACATCCTGTCTATCTCCTCTTTCACCATATGATTCTACACTGGGTTCAATTTGTATTGCCTCTACTTCACTGACTTATCATCTACTTTCAAGGGAATATTCATGTCTCCTAACTCCCCAACAACCCCTTTCATCTCTGAAAAAGTAGTTGGAAACAGATCCTGATACTTGCGCAGTAAGTCCACTATCTTCTCCATAATCTCATCATTACAATAGTGTATTATTTTCATGAATTTGGGCTTATCTTCTACACCAATGTTTACTTTGTGAATTCTCAATGGTTTTTCATATACGAACGATTCGAGTTGTGGTCCTTCTACTATGCATTCTCCTTCAGTTTTTGGTACTTTCACATTTTTGGGATCTTCGTCCTCCTCTTTGTCTTCCTCAACAACATTATAACAATGAAAAAATTCTCCAACTGTCATAGTATATCTGTGTGCTTTACATAGATTTGGGTCTAGTGAGTAGGCAGAGCATTCACACATTAAAAGATAGAAAATATTCTATTCTACCCCAAACCAAACTCAACCTTATGGTAATTAAGGGAAGAGAAAGAATATATAAATGTGTAACTTAAGTACTTACGACTCTTTTTGATCCCTTCCGATTGATGTCTATTCCAATATTGTAGGCCTCCTCCCAAAGCTGGCCTAAAAAAATGTTACAGAACAAACTATAACAACATATGCTTAATTATAAAGATTATATAAAGAGTTAGTTATTCATGAAAACATTCATAGACACAAACAAATATGCATAAATATCTGAGACAAGAAGTTTTCTCTTTTATTAATAACAAAATTGGAAGTTACAACCTAAATTTTGTCGGCACCGCTCCACAAACCTCACCTCGGTTCCTCTACATTATCTCCAAGTGCACTATTCCCAATACAATCCTCACCACCAACAAACCAATATAAGGGAAAAGGATGGATGGTATAAAGAGGATGGATGGAAGGGAATGTTGAGGATGAAAATCAGAGCAGAATACCGAAAGCTTGGAATACAAGGGAGAAAATTTGGCAGAGTTCTTTTGCCTCTAGTTTGATATATCCAAATGACCCCCCTGAGGGCCCTTTTTATATGGAAAAATGATGGTTATTCAATTTTTATAAGGGATACAAGAGGTAAAATGGTTGTGAAACCTAAAATATACTATAAACTCCATCGAAAAGCGTGGAATTTATATATTTTTTGCAATTTATGAATGAACAGGCCAGCATCAAGGATGCATGGTAGTTTCATTTTTTGTTATAACAGATGCCCCCTAATGTGTGAGGTCAGAAGAGAAACTAATGCTCAAAATACAATACAACATATTTAATAATGTGGGAAATCACTGGAGTCAAGTGAACCGAAGTGAGTATCCATGAGTGCATCATCTGCAATAATATAATAATAATCACCGAGGCGGGCATTCCCATGATCGAGACAAACTAAGCATGGATGTCAATCAAGTAAATTGTAGATCCATGTCATATATATAGTAATCATGGCTACATGACCAATTTGAATGACAATATAAAGTGTATCTGCGAACAATACACATTGGATCTATATCTCAAAATCATCAGAAGATATACAATGTCATAGGAATCTTCAGGAGGTATTAATTCTTGTGGCTGGAGATGATAACTTTATAACTCAAGCAATATCTTCAAGACTTTAACAAATTAGTTAGGAGTATAATAGGATTATAAGAATCACTACTCTAAGGTCTTCGACATCCCTGCATGGAAACCCTAGAGGACCTTGATCATCAGGCATTGAACTTCATTGATTTTGAATGTGAACTTGACAAGACTCTCAGGATGGTCTACCCATCAAGGTCAAGAGACTTATCAGATAATGGCCAACTCAAGTTGCAGTATTTCTCATTGGAAAAGAGCATGATAGATGAAAATACTCAGGAAGCATGTTATTGACATAATTTTGTGGCACGGGAGGCACCAAAAACTCTCCATGTGTTTGTAAGAGTAACCAAATGGAGGAGGATACAAATCTATGTAACGAGAACAAATTTATAAGGACATACTAGATCCCAATGCTTGCAGAAAAAATGGAAGGATGTGCTCTATCCAAGGGTGACTAGATTTCTACCAACAAAAGAAAATGTTTCCTCATCCCCTCTTTTTGGAATATTTGTTTTTTTTTGTCTTTTTCACGTATTTAACAAGCTTAAAAAAGAATAAAATAATTCTATGCTACAAAGGATGAAAGAGTGTCGCGGGAAATCAAATTGGTTCCAAGTGCATGGAACATACTGATGCTCAGTGCAAGGAGACATGTGCAAGATAAGGACACTTAGCAAAATTCCTCCATGGGTCAAGGTGTTAGATCACAAGGGAAAAAATGCTACAAGGCTTGCACCTAAGGAATTCTCTAAAGGTTTAGTAATAGTAACATGAAGCTGACATTAGGCCAAAGAAGCAAGGATGAGACATGTGATGTGATTACAAAATGACATAATGAGACTCCTTCCATGTAAAGTTTTATGAACCCAGAAAAGGTAAGCTCGACGGATTTTCACTTTTAGAGAGACTGAAAAATACTAAAATAAGACTCCAGAGTGATCCTTTTCATCAGGTTAGTCTCTAGGGACCAAAAAAGAATAAAATCATACCAAGGAGAATTCTTTTGGTTTCTAGGGCTAGAGTATTCCTTTTGTACTTAGTTCAGTCGGTCCGAAAAATTGTTAAACTTATATCGAAAGGACATCTCTTAAAAACCATTTTAACGAGTGTGACAGAGACAAGATCACACAACTATCTTTTCAATTTTAAGGAGTCTGAAAAGAGATTAACTATGTACTGACCTCCTTTTTCACAATTTAGTCCCCCATGCCCAAAAAATTATAAAACATAACTTAGGAGAACTCTCCCGGCGATACATGTCTCTTGAGGCGTACCTTTTTCTTGGGTAATCTATTGGCCTGAAAAAGGGTTAAACTTATGCCAAATAGATATTCCTTCTTAACCAATTAATGAGTGTGAAATTAACAAGGTCACTTGACGATATTTTCTTGTTTAGGGAGTCTAAAAGGGGCTTAAAGAAGACTCCAAAGGGTTTCCTTTTAGTAAGTAATCTCCAAGGCCCAAAAAGAGATAAACCAAAACCAAGGAGAATGGCCCTTTTTCACAAATTTAGTCCCTCAGGCTTGAAAAAGGGTTCAACTTACACCTAAGAATACTCTCCTAGCAAACTGTAGCTCCTAGGGCGTGCCTTTTTTGTAAAATTAGCCATCCGAACCAAAAAAGGGGTAAACTATCGCCGGACAGATGTGTCTTCAAATTTCACTTTGACGAGCGTGAAGGGAAACAAGATCGCTTGAAAATATTTTCAATTTTAGAGAGTCTGAAAAGGCCTTAAATAAGACTCCAACGGGGGTTCCTTTTCTTAAGTCATCTGAATGACACCGAAAAGGATAAATAATTTCTCGTTAGATGTCGCTTTCAAATTTTTGGTGAGATTGAAAGAAAACAACCATTCTCTTAGGGATTCCCTCGGGTATAGGCTAGAAAATGATGAGGAATAAGAGTGAGTATTCAACATAAAGTCATGGTAGGACTAAAATGACTCCTAAGCCTATAAGAAATTCACAACATGGATGCAAAAGTGCGAGACAAGGATCTACCTAGGGAATCCATGGAAGGAAAGGCTATACCACCTAATTATGACACTTCTAAAGAAACATAGAAGGTTCTATGTCACATTTCAATGGGGTTGATCCTATGGAAAAGTGGAAATCATCAATAGAATGCAAAATTCAAGGCGGTGAGAACCTATCCTAAATGAAAATGTAGAAATCGAAACTTCATCACAAGATCGAAAAAGTATTACACATTCATCAAACAATACCAAATCCAAAGGAACAAGAAGTTTAAAGGACCAAAATATCACCAAGAAGAATCATAACATCCATCGAGCAACAAAAAAGAGAAGAAATTAAGGTCAAACCAGGTCAAAACTGGGTCAAAAATCTATAAATAGAAGTAAAAAGGGGCATTTTTACCATTGCACTTTGAAAATTTCCAAAAATAACCAAAACCCTCTTCCTTGAAATGGACATTTGGAGAGAATCGATGGATGGAATCAACTCATTCTTTGTCCAAGTAAGTCATTTTTCCCTTCACTTGCAATTTCATCCCTTCATTTCATGTTTTAGATGGATTTGGGGGTCGTGCACTCAAAAAATTAGCTCAGCTATGCGTACACGTGCTTTTCACAGTAAACACACATATGTACATAGGTTGAGATACTCTCAGCAAGCATATATACATGACTGATACCAAAAAAGGGTGTGTACATGCTTAAATTTTTTGAAAAAGAGAAGCACTAACTCCCAAAATGTTGACATGACTCAGGATGTATGTACGCTGGAGGGAAAGAGAGCATGAATAGGTTGACCAAATGGTCTATGACAACCTAATGAA
>JASDQU011402377.1:43741-72716 GCA_032191745.1 Picea mariana | reverse complement strand
AAATTTTCTAAAAATAGCCAAACACAAACTCGAAGTAAACTAAAGACACCACTAAAAGCTAATTGGTGTCATAAATGAAACTACAACTGAACTCAAAGTTCATTAGTAAAGGTAGGGGACATGAGAGAGCACATGAGATATTATTATCTAACACTCCCTCTTAATTTCAAATGTTAGAATCTTCAATGCTAATACTACCTAAGTGTTGTCTCTGAAACTCAAAAGAAATTCTTCCCAATGTTTTGGTGAAGCTATCTACAAGTTGATCCTTAGATCCACAAAACTGAAGTGTGATTTCACCAATTTTTACAAGTTCACGAATGAAATGATAGCGAGTGTCAATATATTTTCTCTCCCTGTGAAATACATGGTGTTTAGACAATGTTATTGTTGAGCTATTTTCTTCGTAGCCAAACCGCATGGCAAGATGTTGTAGTTGTTGCTACATACTCTGTTTTTGCATATGAAACGTCGATAAGGGCTTCTTCTTGGAAGCCCATGAAATTAGATTCATGCCTAAATGAAAATCATATCTAGGAGTGCTTTTCCTATCATCAAGACTACCTGCAAAATCACTATATGTGTATCTTGTAAGTGTGTTGTATTCATAATATGTGTACCACAATCCAAAATACACCGTACCTACAACATATCTTAAAATACGTTTTCCAAATTTCTAGTGAAAGTCCTTGGGAGACTCCATAAATATGGAAATAAAACTGACTGCACACATTAAATCATGTCTTGTTGTAGAAAGGTACATGAGACTTCCTACGAGTCTCTTATACAATGTTGAATCAACTTCTGGTCCATCATCATGCTTGCTCAATTTTGTACCTGTCGCAATAGGTGTTTCTGTTGGTTTAGATTTTTCCATCCTAAACCTCTTCAAGATGTTTGTAGCATACTTATGCTGACATATCAAAATTCCTTGAGTAGATTGCTCAACTTCTATTCCCAAAAAATACCTCATGAGACGAAGATCAATCATCTCAAACTCCTTTTTCATGACTATTTTAAAATCATCTAATTGCATATTTCCAGTGTAGATCATATAATCAACATAAAGACAAACAATAAGCATGTTACCTTGTTGATATACTTTACTGTAGAGAGTAGGTTCATTGCTGCTTTTGTTGAAACCATTGTTGATCAGGTAAGAGTCAATTCTTCTATACCAAGCTCTTGGAGCTTGCTTTAGACCATACAAGGCTTTCTTCAATTTGTATACTTTGGACTCTTGACCTTTAACTTCAAACCCTGGTGGTTGATTAACATAAACCTCTTCCTCTAATATTCCATTGAGTAAGGTTAACTTGAGATCCATTTGAAATAATCGCAATTTTTTATGGGTTTCAATAGCTAAAACAACTTGAATGGTATCTAACCTTGCTACTGGAGAAAAGGTTCACAATAGTTAACACCGAGCTACTAAGAAAAACCTTTGGAAACAAGCCTTGATTTATGCTTCTCTACTTTTCCTTTCACATTCAACTTTGTCTTGTAAACCCACTTGACACCAATGTTGGTTTTGTCTGGAGGAAGATCAACAAGATTCCATGTCTTATTTCTCTGAATTGCATCAATTTCTTCATTTGTGGCCTTCACCCAATGCTCTTCTTTCACTGCTTCTTCAAAATATGTAGGTTGACGAGACAAAAAGAAAAAGTGGACTTGTTGTTTCATGTCATTATCTCCCTCATAGATGTCTCTTAAACTTTTTCTTCTCTAATCTCTTGTAGAAGAATATGTTTCACTACTAGAAGAAGAACTATTTGTTGGTTGTTCTTATTGTTGTTGCACCTATAATCTTGGCATCCAAATTGGAGGAGTTGGTTGTCCTATGATTTCCTCCTTTTCTTTGCTTTCTAGATCATCTTCTTTGTCACTCCCAGATTTATCTTCTAGGAACTTGACATCTCTGCTCACTACAAATTTCTTGGAGATTGGATTGTACAGTCTATAGGCTTTGGGATTTTCACTATATCCAGTAAAAATACACCTCTCACTCCTATAATCGAGCTTCCTTCTCAATTCCTCTAGAACATGAGCATATGCAATGCATCCAAAAACTCTGAAATTAGAGACACTTGATTTAATGTCACTCCATGCTTCTTGAGGAACCTTGTCCTTCACACCCATTGTAGAAGATCTGTTCAATATGTATATTGAACATGCTATAGATTATGCCCAATAATCATTAGATAAATTCTTTGCTTTGAGCATGTTCCTGGCCATATTCATGATAGTCATGTTTTTCCTTTCGGCTACTCCATTTTGTTGTGGATTTTACCTTATTGTGAACTACCTCTTGATGCTCTGTTGTTTGAAAAATCTTGTAAATTCATGTGAATCATATTCACCTCCTCCATCTGACCTGATCACATTGATGTATTTTCCACTCTGTTTTTCAACCAAGTCTTTGAACTCTATGAACTTTGAGAAGGTTTTAGATTTGTTCTTGAGAAAGTAAACCCAAAATTTCCTGCTAAAAACATCAATAAAGGTTAGAAAGAAAAAAAAAAACCCAATGGATTTGGTTTGCATGGGACCACAAAGGTCTGTATCGACTAGTTCAAGATTCTCTTTTTCTCTATAAGAAGCAGTGGGAAAGAAGATGCTTTCCTAGAATACAATTTTCACATGGGCTGGATTGTTAATTTATCATTCGAAATCCCTTGACCATTGATTTATTTTATAAAACACTAAGACTTTTAAAGGGTAAATGACCATACCTACAATTCCACAATCAAGTTTCATCTATGCTAGATACATTTTGAGCATATGAATGTGACAAATTCACACTTTTCAATTTTAATGGAAACATTCTATTTTTGGTCATTTCCACCTTTTCTATGAGTCTCTTATTAGGAGGATTATCTGAGATGAAGCAAGTAGAGCCTTTAAATATGACATCATGTCCATTTTCACTTAACTATCCTACATTGATTAGATTATGCTTAAGGCATGGTACATAGAATACATTATGAATTGATTTTAGTTCATTTTGTCTAGTTAGGAAAGGAACAATACCTTTACTGTGGGCTTGAACTTTAGAATCATTACCTAGCTTAATTTTTTATGTGGTCGAACTATCTATGATGGAAAACAATTTTTTGTTGCCCTTCATATGATTGGTTCAACCACTCTCTAGCAACCAAAAATCCTTGTTGTGATCTTCTTTGGTGATCTGGCATGAGAGGAACATTAGCACAGATTTCCCTTCTTTAGTTTTGGAAACATTGGCTCTGCCTTTGTTCTGATCTGATAGCTTCTTCTTTCATTCACTCACATAATGTCCATAATTCTTGCAATAGAAGCATTGAATGTTGGACTTGTCTATCCATTTTCTTCCTCTCCCTCTATGACTATGAGAATGTCCATGTTGGTCTGATTGTACTAATTGTTCAGGAGGTAAATTCTCTTCATTATGATGAGAACCTTGTCCTCTTCGACCTCTTCCTCTACCTCGTCCTCTTCCTCCTCTTCATCGGCCTCTACTGAAGGAAGCCTTAGTCTAGAAGGCATTTTCCAAGGACTCTTCCTCCATGATGAGCCTTTACTCATGAGACAGAAGGGAACCCATTAGTTCATCAATGGTCAATTTGGATAGATCTTTGGACTCTTCTATGGTTATAACCACCATGGAAAATTTCTTTGTTAAGTAGCACAATACTTTCTCAACAATCTTTTGATCTGTTATTTCCTGAGAATGAATCTTGAGTTGATTCACAATTCCAAGCACCTTGGTCATAAACTGATCAATATTCTCAATTTATTTCATCTTCAAGTTTTCAAACTCTCCCCTAAGAGTCTAAAGTTGAACTTTTTTGACTTTTTCATTACCCTAAAATGCTAAAGGCAAAGTATCCCAATCCTCTTTTTCACTGGTTGCACCTGTGATTTTTGGAAAAATTGTATCTTCTACTGAACTTTGGATTAGAAACCTTGCATTTGTTTCCTTGTTTCTTCGTGGTTCAAGAGCATTACTCTGATTATTGTTCATTGTTCTTAGAGTATATTGTTAATGTTCCGTGAATCCACTCTCAACCATTTCCCAACATTCATGAACTTGCAAAAATGTCTTCATTCTGATAGACCAAAATTCATAATTTTTTGTTGTTAACACAAGCCCTTGCATTTTCTGTAAATTGTTGTTGGATGCCATGGTTTTGCGCTCCCTCTTTTTGGCTTAGATTTTGACCAAACATTTTTTTTGTTGCTTCGTTGCCTTTCCTCCACTGCCTATACGTGATAGAGAAAAACAAGGTAAGTGAACAAGCTTGGTCACTCTTTCTCCATTGTCTAGGGACGACCGAGTGACCAAAAAAGGCCTGGTCACTCCTTCTGAACTTGATAAGCGTGACTGAAACGACTTGGTCACACCTTCTAAACTAGCTAGGGGTGACCAAACAGGCCTGGTTGCACTTTGTACTGAGGTAGGGGGTGACCGAACTAAAAAACCCAAACTTTTGAAGAAATTTTCTTTAATTTTTTGCACCAGATTACCCTGAAACTCTCCCCATCGTGTTGTGGGTTCATCAAGCTCCAAATTACCTTGCAATATTATGAAAGTCTCTCTCCAATATTCGAAGAAAATTTATCTCCACTCTTCAAAGAAAAAATGCTTTCCACTCTCTGAAGAGGCTTAAGCCTGCTCTGATACCATGACAAAAAAATTTTGCAAAAAAATATGAATATGGGAGAAACAATTGTAGCACACAAAAACGGCTACATTCTCATCATTAACAAAAGCATAAGTAGATTACAAAGCATAGCCTAACTCTGTAACCGATTTTTTTAAAAATAGCCAAACACAAACTTGAAATAAACTAGAGACACCACTAACATATAACTGGTATCATAAATACAACTACAACTGAACTCAATGTTCATTAGTAAAGGTAAGGGACAAGAGAGATTATTATGTAACACATTTGCCAAGATTAGTTGTTCAAGGGAAGTCTTGTTAAAACAAGAAAAGGCATTCTATATACAAAATATTGAAACTTGATATTAAAGGTTTTCTAATATTATGATGCAGGTTTCATATTGTCAATTCCTATAGTTTTATACTGTTATATTATGGTCGAGTTTTCAAATCTTTGAATAATTTTCTAGTATTAGTGATATCCCTATTAGGGCATTGAAAATTATATTAAAATAAAAAGGTAATTGTTGGGACTTTTCATTGTTGAAGGTTTTATTGTAATTTCTTGTGAAAATTTCGGATTATCTTGGTGATTCAACTACCTCATATTCCACTTTTATGAGTGATGATAAAGAATTAAGAAAAGTTTAATAATTATAATGTTAATCCATGAATGAACATAAAAATTTGTGAAAAGTTTATTAGTTATCTGGTTATGTTGTGGGTTTCAACCATGTTAAAGGATTGGTGTTATGATTCTTAGGTGATTTTGACAACTTAGATACCCCTGAGTTATGGTTTCATAGCCAATGATTAAAATATTGACCCTACAAACGAAAAGCATTTCTAACAAACAAAAACAAATATTACCTACAATTATCTATTTTTTGGACATGAATGTCCATGTTTTCAAGTGGCCTTGTTCAGCTATTCGTGGAGCTTAAAAAAATAGAATAAGCCTAGTTAGCCTTTGTTGTTTTGGCTTTGAAGGGTGTAATCATTATTACTAAAGAATAACTCTGGCTAAATTGAACATTGATTTGTCCTCGTTCTGGTTTCTGAATGTCTATTCATTATAACTGAAGGCTAACAGAACGATGTTGTTGATGGGAAATAAAACTTCAAACATCAAAAAAGTTACTGTGAGAGAGGTAAAGATGTTACCAAATTCCAATACTGAATCTCTCATAAACTTTCTTTAAAATATTGAAGTGACAAGTATTTTGTTCAATTTTACATTAACGAGTGGTGTTTTTTTACATGAAATATCTACATTACTCAAATTTGAGATGTCTTAGCTTCAAACAAAACTCCCGTGTAATCGACATTTCCAATCTTCCTCACAAAGGAGGCCTCTCCTTAAACATATTTGAGAATGCCATGGAAGGTAATGCACAACAAATGAAAATATGGTGGTAATACAATCCATTATGTAATTCCTTATTCAAGATTCGTTCTGAACATATACACTGAAAATAAGACAAATCATAATAATGCAAAACCAAAACGATTACATCATCCTGTACGAACACATAACTGGAGCCTTGGTAAGTCTCCATCATATGAAGTAGCTGACTTGTTTTACATTATACATTAAAAAAAAAAGGGCACATAGCTTCAGACCATAGGGACAAATCGCCCAGAACTCAAAATAGCAGAACAAACTCTTATAATGACAAAAAAACGCTCCAACTAATACTGTCTTCTAGAGTACACTCATATATAATCCTCTCAGGGATCTCATTTTTATGGGAGTCTTCCTTTTAGTGTATATCAGTTCTCTTTTTAGTTTGTATCAGTCCTACATTTTCACATTTTAGAGAGGATATAAGAGCGTTGCTAGAATATAATGCAAGTAAAAAACAATAAATACTAAACACTTTAATACTAAAATGTTTTTTTGCATAAATATTAAATGAGTTTAATTCTAAGTGTGCACTAGCCAGTAATTTGTAATATTGCCATACCCACCTTGTAACATTATTTTAGTCAAGACTCTACAATCTGTTTGGCAATACCTATTCCTCTATGTAGTTCTTTCTTTACTTTGTCTTTGTAATTCTGGTTTTTTCTTTACTTTCTTTTTGTAATTCATAGATTCATCTTGCCTAGAAAATAAAAAAGGAAAATGGATCCATCATTAACCTTTTAGCAACTCACTTTGAGGTTTTTTATTTATCTTAGTGTTTAACTCATGCTCGATCCATTTTAATCTTGAATCATTGCACATTTTTTTATGTTTAATTGACTCCATGTTAAGAGTTTGATTCATTTTATTTTTTTAAGTACTTAATTGATTCTTGATTAATATTTTGAAATTTTTGAACCAAGTTGATATTTAATTGATAGTTTTTTATTCTTAACCACTCTCAATTATTTATGGATTGAAAATGTATATATGTTAGTTATTTAATTTTGCTCAAATATATATGTATGGATGAAATCAAAGTTTAAAAATGTTAATATAACTTTAATCAAAATTACATTATTGAAGTTTTAATTTATTATCAAAGCTTTTTACTGAATGGCAAAATTTTATACAAAACGTTCTACTAAAAATCAAAAACGTAAAAAAAATAAAATTGTTCAACGCTTAAAAGTAAATACAAATTCCAACCCTGCTGGAAGGTCCGCCGTCCACTTACTCAATGTTCTGCGGATTCCTCCTTGACTTGTTCTGTTGTCTTTTTGTCTGCTGCACGAAGGGTTTGACTTTCTCCAAAAGTACAAAACTAGCCACAGTAATCCCCGATCACACTATCCAAGTCATCTCATGTTGGGTTACCTCCTCATCCACAAAGACGACTTTGTGTCAGGAAGAGCCATCACTTTAGTGTCCCGGAGTTGTTCATGCTTTCTGAAGGCAAAAGTCAAAATCTACGCAACCTCTTCAACCTTCCCGACAAATGCACCATGCTTTCTTTGATGGCTTCTTCTCCAGAGGTCTTTTGTATGTGCATATGCTTTAGGTCATCCACTTCTTCATGCTCCTTTATCACCAAGCACGCCTGTTTGGTCATACAGATTGTTTTCTTCATTACTATTTTTTGTCTAGATATCTCCCTCGCTTCTTTGGTTCAGTAGTGATACTCTATGTAGTTCGAAATCTAACCATTAAAATTTGTACAAAATGATTATTTTTTGTTGTTCAAAATCCATTTCTGAATGTAGAAATGGATTTAGCACGCTGAAAAAACTCTAGGACACTTGAATTATACAGAAATAATCACTCAAATCTGCGAATCTAACAATTTCTCACCCTATTTTAGAAAAATTTCCCCGGAAAAAATTGTCATTTTATAGAACGTTTAGACTACAGCTTTTATTAAAGTCGTAGTCTAAACCTTTTAAGAAATGACTCTTCTCCGGCGATTAATGACTCTTCTCCAGTGATTTTTTCTGGGAACATTTGTCCAAAATCCAGCAAGAAATAATTAGATCCAGAGATTCGAGTGATTATTTCTGTATAATCCAAGTGCCCTAAGGGTTTTTCTACATGTTGAATCCATTTCTACATTCAAAAATGGATGTTTAAACAACAAAAATAGTGATTTTGTGTAGATTTATGTCGGTGGATTCCAACAAAAAAAACATTTCGTAGAAGAGTTAAACAAGGCCTTTTTTAAACTATAAAGAAACACCTTTTACGTGAACACATTGCACTTTTCAGCAACAAATTAGTTAGCAATAAAAAATAGCTCATAAAATGAAACACATGAAGTCTATTATAGCAATAAACCATAAATAAAACACACCTAGAGGATACACATAGATTTTTGGTCAAATTCTTCTGTTATAACAGAAACATTCACAGCATAAACACCACAAACTTCTCCCAAAAAAAGTGCCAAAATCCCTCTTGAACAATCCCCAAGTCATCTCCTTGATTTTTGTGCAAGAAATCCGTACTATAGTACAAGTGTCACATCATTTAATATTGTACGGACTTTCTAAAAACTCTTGCCACAAAGTTTGGGTTTGTTGTATGAAATTTCCAGCATTTAATGTGCCTTTGGTACAAAATCCATACTATGCAGATTCCCTCTTTGTTGTAGCATTCACCCCGATATGTGTGCCATATTTCTCTCTTGAAAATTGTGCCCTAGGCAGCAAGTCGACTTCTCTTTTCTCTTCTCTTTCTCTCTCTTGCACTCTCAAATTCTCATGAAGAATGCCAAAAGTGGGGCACCTTCCTTTCCCTAATTCAATTCAATGAGGGAAGTTGAAGAGTCATTCTAATGGTGGAGATGAGATTAGATCAACGGTGGTGAATAAGAGACCCTTTAGTCAACCACTTCATTAACTTATCATAAAGTCACTTTGAATTTCACATCACATGAAATTAATTCACTAGGGACCACATTGGACACTTTCTCACCCCTAGGTGCCTAGGTGATGAGAAACACTTGTCATTGGTACTTTTAATTTAATTTAATATTCCCTCTTATCGAGAAAATGTTCCTCACCACCCTAAGCTTATCTCTGAAAGGTACAAACTTGTCTCTCCCTAAACCTTTAGTGAGGATGTCCACCACCTGCTCATCAGTGGATATATATTGTATTTCAACTATCCTTCTCTAAATGCAGTCCTAGATGAAGTGATATCTAACCTCAATGTGTTTAGAACTGTCATAGAAAACTAGATTCTCATAGAGTTTGTTGCAACTTTGATTGTCACATTAGATCACCAGGGGTCTCATTTGCACACAAAAGATCCCAACCAACTACTTGCAAGTCCATATGGCCTCACAACAGGGACGATTGGCTGCCATATACTTAGTCTCTGCAGAACTCAAAGCCATTTACTTTTTCTTCCAACTGAACCAAGACACCATTGTTGAGCCCAATCCAAAGCAACAACCCGAGGTACTCTTCCATTCATCGATAGACCCTGCCCAATCCGAGTCTGTGTAGCCAATCAATATGACTCCATCGCCCCTCTCATAGTTCAAGCCATAATTTATTGTACCCTTAAGGTACCTGAGCACAAGTTTTTTTTCCACCCAATGCACTCTCCGAGGCTCCACCGTAAATTCACTAAGAGAGTTGAAAACAAAACAAAGATATGGTCTGGTGTTGACCAAATAAATCAACGAAACAATCAACTAACAATACAAAGTGGGATCAACCAACTCTAGCTCAAAAAAATAAGGCTTCCTCCAGTTGGTTATCATAGGTGTGGACATGGGCCTATAATCCTCCATCTAGAATCTCCTCAGAATGTCAACAACATATCTGCCATGTCTTAGAAAGATGTTTTCATGCTCCTACCTCCAATCCAAAGAAGTAGTGCATTATTCTAATGTATTTCATCTCAAACTTTGAAGCAATGCTCTCCTTGCAACTAGCTATGAGTCTCCCAACCCTTGTAATGAAGATATCATTCACATATAGCACAAGAATGAGAGGATCCTCCCCATCCACAATGTAACAAAGGTTGGTATCTTCCTCATTCTTCTTGAAACACATCTACTGAAAGTGTGTATCTATCCTCGAATACCAATCTCTAGGAGCTTGCTTCAACCCATACAATTATTTCTTCAGTCTACACACATGAGAATATCTCCCATGCACCTCAAAGCAATGGGGCTACTCAATGTACACCTTCTCCTTCATGAGACCATTCAGAAATGTGATCTTCACATCCATTTGATGGATCTTCCAACCCATATCTATTGCAATGGAGATCGTTTCCCTGATCGAAGTATATCTATCAACCAGAGTGAAGGTCTCATCATAGTCAACTCCCTCTACTTGCAAGAACCCCAAGATACAAACCGGTCTTTGTACTTTTCAATGCTACCATCAACATCATACTTGATTTTGTAGAGACACCTGAAAGTCACCATTGAATTCCACTTAGGTCTCAAAATCACCTCCCAAACATCATTCTTCATGATGGAATTGTACTCTTCCACCATGGAGTCCTTCCAGACCTACTGCCTCCTCAAAGGTAGAAGGCTCAGACTCTCTGATGTTTCTCACCATCGCAAGATAACTAAAAAACCTCTCTATAGGTTTACTCTCCCTCACAACCTACTTGGGATTCCCCATAAATCCTTATGCTTCCTTCAAAGTGTCTTGAAGCCATTGGGATTCCTCTTCTCTAAAGTAACATAGTGTGGAGGGGACTCACCCTCCTTAGTCCCACCACCTGAAGTCTATGTACATGAAGATGATTCTGATCTCGTTTGAGAACTAGTAGACTGAGAAATAGTACCATGTGAACCAGTAACATGAGGACCAGTAATATGTGAGCTTGTCCCCTGTGGACCAGTCATCCCTGAAGAAAGTGGTCCTGAACTCTATGTCACTATGCTCTGTGAAGGAATCACCTGAGTCTGAGAGGATGAATTCTCTCCTTGCTCCATATCTCGTGACCTATGAAAGGCTCTATCCTCCTCAAATCTCACATCTCGTTGCACAATTGTCTTCCTCAAAGAGTGGATGTATATGTTGAGAGATTTTGAGGTCTCGCTATACCCAATAAACATTCCCTTCTATGTCATGGGTTCTAGCTTTGTCCTCTTCTCATAAGGGACATGTGAATAGGTAAGGCACCAAAAAATCCAAAAGTTTCCAACCTCAGGATTCTTCCTAGAGAAATCCTCCTCAAGAGTCTTATCCCCCAAGACTCTGTGTGGAGTCGTATTTTGCAGATAAATTGCAGTGTTGCAAGCCTCATCCCAAAGAAAAAGTGGTATCCCTTGATCATGTAACATGGCTCTTGTAGCCCCAACAATGGCCATCTTCTTCCTCTCAGTAACCCCATTCTGTTTTGGGTTGTAAGGAACTACACTTCTATCTTAATGCCCTCCATAGCACAAAAGTCATTGAACTCATTGGAGATATACTCACCCCCATTTTCAAATCTCAACACTTTGATTTTCTTTCCATTTTGGTTTTCCACAAGAGCTTTGAACACTTGGAACTACTGAAACACTTGTCCTTTGGTCTTCCTAAAGAAAATACAAGACTTCCAAGAGAATTTATCAATGAAAGTGACAGAATAGAAAAATCCACTAAAATAAGAAGAAGACATGGGACCACATACATCAGTATGAATCATATCAAGAGTACCTGCTACTCTGTTGTCACTTCTTGGAAAATAATTCTTTGTGTACTTCCTAAGAGAACACCCCTTGAACACCTATTAGTGCTCTTCACTGAACTATGGCACTCTAGTCACAATATCTCTCAATATCCTTAGAGCCCCATGGTGCAAATGGGCCATCCTCCTATGCCATAACTCACAAAGATCATTGTTTTTGGTACTATGCATCAATGCTCTAGAAGGATAAAACACGAGATTTTACAAATTCTCATGTCAGATCCCAATCACTTTGGTCGAAGTGAGATTGGATCTCTTAGGATACAAGAAAACATTCCCATCACGAAAAATTACCTCATATCCCCTATCCTCAATAGTAGAAACTTTCACCAAGTTATTATTCAATCCAGAAACATATAGGACATCTCTCAAGAACATGGGAGGTAGAGACTCCCTCTAAAATGATATTGTCCCACTACCAACTAAATTGACCAATGAGCCATCTACAAGCACCACCTCAATATCCCCAATCTCTCTAAGATCAAAAAAATGCTCACAAACACCTGTCATATGGTGGGAGGCACCGCTATCAATGTACCAAATACTAGTAGATGATGCTCTAGAGGAAAGACACACCAACAATAAATCCTCCTTCTCAAACTTGTGGGTAAACTCCTCCACATCTGTTGAAGCTGCAAATTGCTTCTTCTTCTTCTTGTTAGGACATTTTCCAGCATATTGTCCAATCTTGTGACACGAAAAACACTTGAATTTGCTCATGTCTTTCTTTCCTTCACCTTTTTGCTTGTTCCCTCACTTGGAACCCTTCTTGGACTTGTTTTTTTCCTTTGGATGCAAGTGTGAAATTCTCCTCTTCATTACCAATAGATGAACATCCATGCACCTATACACTTGGATTTTCCTCCTGAATGAAGTCATCCTAAATACGGTCCCATTTGGGAAGATTTTTCCTTGCCACGATGCCCTCGAAAAAGACAACCCATTGTTTGGTTCCTCCATTCAAAGAAAACCTCACAATTTCACTATCAGCAACAACCTCCCCAACAACACAACGTTCATCCCTCATCTGATTTATCTTGGTAAGATAGGTGGAAACACTTTCAGTGTTGGTCATTTTAATGCTCTTTAGTTTCTCCCTCAATACCATTTTCCAATTTTCATTGGAACTCTGGTAAAGTTTGGTTAAGGATTCCCACATCTCATAGGAATTGGACTTCCGGTCACATGTGGAATCACATGGTCCTTAATGGAATCAAGGATAATTCTTTTATCCTTAATGTTATTTTTGGTGTAGGTGGAAAAAAGAGTATCATTCGTAGGCACCATCACATAATTCGTTTGTGAGTTATCCACAATATCCCACAACTCACACTCTTGCAAAAGCATAATAATCCTCTCCTTCGATGAGCTGAAATTAGCAGCTCCATCCAACTAGTCCTCAACCCTTGAATCGGTGGCCATTGACCCTCATAATTGAAACACGTGCCAACAACCTTTTTCCTAGTGAAGTACCTCCTCGACTCAATAAAATCCCTATTCTTTGTGGTTGATATATTTCTCCTATTTCTCACTTTCCAACTCTAATACCATGTAGAAATTTCAGACCCCAACCCGGTTTCAAGTCTCAATGAGAGAACATGGTTTAATGCCCAACCCACATTGCACTTTTCAACAAAAAATTAGTTAGCAATAAAAACAAAATCATAAAATGAAGCACATGAAGTCTTCTACATCAATAAAAAACAAATAAAACACACCCATAGAAATGATACATAAAGATTTTTGGTCAAACTTTGTAGTTTCCCTAATCCATAACCCTTTGTAATTGTACATATAGTTTGGTGAGTCGTTGACACCTGATTTTTGGTGTTGTGTGCACCTAGGAAAGTGCACAAAGAAGTTCTAACAAAGGCAAGGTGCACATAGTTTGTGTGTTGCATGCACCTGGGTAAGTGTGTACATTGCACTATGTTGCACACACGTGGGTTAGTGTGTACACTGCACTATGTTTCACACACTTGGGTTAGTGCGTAGCAATGAATGTTTATCTTTTGAGGTCAGGGAGCCTATGTGATTAGGAGGCTGGTGATTCAAGATGGAGATAGGCCAGTGTTTCTATCCTTGTAAATTTAACCATAATTATTAATATAATATTACATCACTACGCACTGACTAAATCTAATGAAAAGAGATGGGGGGCCTACTCCAATGGGAAAAGGATGGTGATTCGTAAGTCTTGGGAAATATTTTAATAATATTTCTAGAAAGTGTAAATGTCATATATATTATTTTATCTTATGTTCCCGAGGGTAGGAAACTGGTCACCAAGTGGATTAAAGCTACTTTTGAAGGTGACACCAGTGTCAAATGGAAGGAATGCAATCTATATTGTTGGACTTAGTGTATTTTGGGGGCATTATTGCATTATCACGATTATTCTACATTTGATTATTGACTATTTGAGGGGAATTGATGTTGCAGGATATCGTGAGCAGAAGGGGGTTAAACTATATGGAAAATCCGATTATTACCTTATCTGGAACGAGAAGCTTCTAAGGATTTGTGGGGATATGTCGAGAGTTTCATAATCAAAGAGTTGGGTTGACAGACTGTGAGCAGTCTCTCTGGGTGAGAGACTAGTTTTTATGGAATGGTTTTCAAACCCGTTGGCATAATCTCCAGGTGATATTTTCTCTTAGAGTTTCTCCTTGGTGCACTGGGAATTAGTAGCAGGGATCAAAGACTTCCTACCCAACCTGTTGCTTGTAACCATGGGAAATGATCCAAGATATTTTATTTGATGACCATTATGTGAATTGCATTAAAGAGTGTAAACAACTCTTATGTGCAACAATAATAAAGAAGGAAGAAATATGAAGAAATGATGAGAAAAATCAGGAAGAACACAACATCTTGATAATGAAGTTCGTCCAACAATGGACTACGTCTCTAGGCCCACTTCGAAGTGGAGAGGATTTATATTATCTCAACAATAAATTGGCATAAATTACATGGCTATACCTCAAATTGTAATATGGACTTCTAATTTGTTGCCTGAATGAAAAATATGACTACTCCAATGGATTTTTGGCAAGGAGTAGTGTAAAATCGACTATCAAATCGTCCAAATCTTACACCATCACATCCAGACCCCTATTCGACTCTCTGCCTCGAATTTCGATCGACCAGTCTGTAATCAATTCATGTACCTGCATAAATTTTTGTGTCGTCGTACGATACTGGGTGCAGACCCCTTTGTATGGCATTCGACTTGGTTTAAATGAAATATTGGCGAATGAATAAACCAACTAGTTTGTTGGCCTATTGGTTGGCGGCGGATGTATAAGTTAATTCATTTGTTGTGGGGAGGTCCCAAGGTCAAAACCGCGGGCCTCCCCTTTTGGGTATCCATTGCAACTTAAATAATATCTATGCAATAGTTCTTATACCATTGAACTATACGCTCAATAAAAACTTTGTGCCACCCTTTTAATAGTTGGACCCGCCAAACCTCGACATGAAAGTTGCACAGTAGCTCGGATATAGGCCCATGAAAATCACCGCCTCCTAGATTTTGTGGTCGTTGGTCATCCCAACCCTTAACTTTTTTTAAATATTAGGTTTTGGGCCCTCCTTGGCCATTCACGGGGTGCCACGTGGTGCCTAATGATTGGGCCACATGTCATTCTACTACTCATTGAATATGTCTATTCAACAATTGACTTGTCTGCTACTTGTCTCGCTGTCAAAATGTTACATAGTGGCCCCTCGGTGGTGCCACGTTGTGTCGCGTGGGGGGCCATGTGTCACCTAACAATTGGCCCAAGTGGCTGCCAATTTTTCCAAAATAGCATGCCACATGGTAGTCTATTGTGTTGCCATGTTAGCATGTTGATGTTAGTATGATGCCACCCTGTACGACCGACTGATGAAGTCATATGTACAGATGTTGATGTTAGTAGGTTGACTTTGACTTAGTTGACTGCAACATTTAATGTCCATATCTTCTTCGTTTGAGGTGTCGTTCATGCCATTGGAAATGTCATGACGAGATATTCCACTTGGTGTTGTTTTTGTTGAGATTTGAGGACTTTAAATTTTTTCCCTTTTATATCCTTTTGGATCATTCCTCCCCACTAAGAATCTTTCAGGCCTCCAAAATCCTTATCAGTCAAAAAATGGGTGAGGGAATTGATCCCTCACTTTCACCTTCTCGATCGATCATGCTTTCCTTGGATGTATTCCCTTAAGGCCCACTCAAATATATTCAAAATCACCCAAGTGTGAAGTCCTCATTCTTCTGTACAAGATGATATATTCCTTCAACTCATCCAAGTACTTACAAGAAAATGCGTCCACTGAAGGTACTTAAAAACTCTCCCCTTGATCTATGATCATTGGAGGCTCATAAAGTTTCAGGTTCTCTACATTTTCAACTAAGTATATTTGGATATACGGTGGTAGATCGAGGTGAAAATCATTTTCTCCAATTTTCTCCAAGATAGTGAAGGGTCCATATCTAATGGGCTTGAGCTTATTTCCTTATCCCTTCAAACAATATTTATCAATGTGGAGCCACACTTGATCTCCCACTTAAAACTGGTGATCAACTCTGCGCTTTTCGTGGAGAGCTTTGTACTGTGCTTGACTCTTTTCCAACTATTCCTGAACTATTTCGTGTACCTATTGAATCCTATGGATGAACTTGCAGGCTTTGTATTCATCTCTTTGTTCACTTGAATTTACATCTTTTTTCAAATGTCAAGTCTAAGGGAGTATTAGCTAGATACCCAAAACATGTCTCAAATGGTGAACTCTGCATGGAAGGGTGCAAGTCTTAGTTGTATGCATGTTGCACATACTGAATCTGGTCATCCCACAACTTGGGATGTTTTTTGCAGTAACCTTAGAGCAAATGAACCAATGTTCTTTTAACAACCTATGCATGTTCGTTAGTCTGTGGATGGAAATCATTACTCCTCTTCATCTTGGTGTCCATCATTCTCCGTAAGATTTTCCAAAACTCTCCAAGTTATAGAGTGTCTCTATCTGAGATAATGGATGTGGACAACCCAAAGTGGACCCATACATGTTGAAAGAAAATATGAGCACTTTTCTCAGCAGTGATCTTCTTTTTACATGGCATCAAGACACACATTTGCTAAGCCTATCCACTACTACATACAAGTAGTCATGACCCCTCTTTGACATAGGCAACCCCCTACAAAATCCATGGAGATACTTTCCCAAGGATGAGGATGAACAAGAAGTAGTGTGTACAGTGCCAATTTTCTATTAGTGGGCTTACAAGTTGAGCACAACACATGCCCCTTTACATATTTGGTTACAATTTCTTTCATCTGAGGCCATTAACAAAACCTCTATAGATGAGCTAATTTTTTCCCTTCCCAAAAATGCACAGATATAAGAGAAGTATGATCTTATCGAACTACATGGACTCTTTCACCTATAAGAATACAAAGCTATCCAAAATGGTAGAGTAACTTGCCTCACAAATGATAGTTCTCCATTTGCGAACCATGGGTTAGCCTCTCATATACATCTTTAAAATATTCATCACCAACATATTTTTAAACATAGCTATCATGAGATAAAGAAGAATTTTTCAAGAAAATAGATGCAGAAATGGGAGGTATAGAAATCATATCTGCAACATTGTTGTTTATGAATTTTTTGTATCTGATAACTAGATGGAACTGTTGCAAGATTCCCATCCACATGTAACGTCTTGATTGTTGAAGCTTGGTTTTTGACTGGAGATAATGTGAGGGTTGGTGATCAATGTGTATGATCATTTCCTTTCCCATCAAGTATTGTTTTCATTTCTTCACGCTTTGTACCAATGCATACAACTCTTTTTCATATGTAGGATAATTACAAACAAGCTTAGAAAAAGTTTCAGAGTGCACTACAACAAATCCTTGTGATTGGCTTCTTTTTTAGGTACATTTTTTTCTTCCACTTTCAGTTTTAATGTATTTTTCTCCACTATTTTGAAAATGTCGGTGCTATTTATTGAGATGGAACTATTTTGGGAATTATTTATGCCGAGAAACACAATTCAACGCTAAATTAGGCATTATTAGCACCTAATTTAGTGCCTAACTTAGCACCTTCTTTAGCGCCCAATTTTACACCCTATTTAGCGCCTAAGTTAGTGCCAAGTGTAGCTTCCAGTTTAGCTTCTATTTTAGATTCCACTTTATCTTTCTGGTTAGCATCCAACTTAGCTTCCTTTTTAGCTTCTAGTTTGGCTTCCAATTTAATGCCTATTTTGCCTTAATAGTTAATTTGTTGAGTTGTTGGGGGTTAAGTGGATAGGGGATTTAAGGATTTGGGCTCTAGGGATTAAAGGTTAGTGGATTAGTGGTTATAGTTTAAGGGATTAAGGTTCAAGGGATAAGTGATTTGAGACTTAGGGGTTAGGTAGTTTAATGCTTAATTTCTTAGGAATTATATCTAGTCAACGACTTAATAACATCCATAGACCCCGCACATAATATTTGATATTATCCATGTCTCATTGTGATAATTCATCATTTCCATATGTATAATATTTGTTGGAACTCTCTTGAAATGTCATGGAAATTCCAATACACACATCACAAATGTCTTCCACTTACCATGTACAGTGAGCAACGAATGGGTCCAACATGGAAATTTCTTCAATCTATGCATGTATGCATCGAAATTTGATATGGTTAGACTAGACACATGCCTTGATGGTATGGGAGGGTTTCAATACTCAAGGATATATGATTTCCCCACATAATCTTTGAGATCATCCATGTTTGCATCAAGGTTCATAAGGACATATGATTGTCATCATTCGTCATTGCCATCTATAGAATCTTTGTTTGAACTCTCTTGAAATTTCATGGAACTTCTAATACACCCGTCACAATTTTCATCCACTAACCCCGCATAGTAATTAGTGAATGAGGTCAACATTGAAATTTCTTCAATCTGTGCCTGTATGCATAAAAAATTGACATGGTTAGACTAGACACATGCCTTGACGGTATGGGAGGGTTTCAATAATCAAGGATGTTTGATGTCCCCACATAATATTTGATATCATCCACATTTGCATCAACGTTCATCATGCACGTCTCATTATCATCATTCATCATTCCATTATGTAGAATGTTTGTCGGAACTCTGTTTAAATGTCATGGAACTTTCAATAGCCATCACAAATGTCTTCCACCGACCCCGCACAGTGAGCAGTGAATGGGGCCAATGTTGAAATTTCTTCAATTTGTACTTGTATGGGTCGAAATTTGACATGGTTAGACTAGATATATGCCTTGATGGTATGGAAGGTTTTCAAGAATTAAGGATTTATGATGTCCCCACATAATCTTTGAGATCGTCCATGTTTGCATCAACGTTCATAATGGATGTCTCATTGTCATTATTCGCCATTTCCATCTATAGAATCTTTGTCGAAACTCTCTTAAAATTCCATGGCACTTCCAATACACCCATCACAAATTTCATCTTTCACTGACCCCGCACAGTGAGTAGTGAATGGGGCAACATTGAAATTTCTTCAAACTATGCATGTATGCGTCAAAATTTGACATGGTTAGACTAGCCACATACCTTGAAGGTATGGGAGGGTTTCAATACTCACTGATTTATGATGTCCCCACATAATATTTGAGGTTCTCCACATTTGCATCAATGTTCATCATGCACATCTCATTCTCATCATTCATCATTTCCATATATAGAATCTTTGTTCGAACTCTCCTTAAATGTCATGGAACTTCCAATGCACCCATCACAGATGTCATCCACCAACCCCACACAGTGAGCAGTGAATTGGGAAAACATTAAAATTTCTTCAAGATGTTCCTGTATGTATTGAAATTTGATGTAGTTAGACTAGACACATGCCTTGACATTATGGGAGGGCTTCAAGATTCAAGGATGTCTAATTTCCCCACATAATATTTGAGATCATCCATGTTTTCATCAAATTTCATCATGGATGTATCATTGTCATAATTCATAATTTATATTTGTATAATCTTTGTCAGATCTCTCTTGAAATGTCATGGAACTTCGAATACAACCATCACAAATTTCATCCACCAACCTCGCATAGTGAGCAATGAATGGGGCCAATGTTGAAATTTCTTCAAACTGTGCTTGTATGTCTCGAAATTTGATGCGGTTAGACTAGACACATGCCATGATGGTATGGGAGGGTTTCAAGACTCGAGGATCTCTGATGTTGCCACATAATCTTTGAGAATTTCCAATATGTTTGAATCAATGTTCATCATGAACGTATCATTTTCATCATTCGTCATTTCCATTTGTAGGCTCTTTGTTGGAACTCTCCTGAAATGTCATGGAACTTCCAATACACCCATCATGTGTCTTCCACCAACCCCACACAATGAGCAATGAATGGGGCCAACATTGAAATGTATTTAATCTGTGCTTGTATGCATCAAAATTTGACATGGTTAGAATAGAAACATGCCTTGAAGGTATGGGAGGATTTCAATACTCAAGTATGTCTGATGTCCCCAAATAACCTTTGAGATCATCCACGTCTGCATCAATGTTCATAATTGTTATCAATGAATTTTTTTTTCTGCAAATGGTTATAGGAATCCAGCATCTCCAAACACTTATTAGTTCATTCATAGCCCAAAAAATGCATTTCCAAAAGGCACAAACTATACAACTAGTTAAAAAGTTAACATGCACAGAAGCACTACAAGAAGTGTGCACACATGCGCAAGTCAAAAATGTCAGAAAAGAGCACATGGGCCCAACACACGACTGTGTACACAAAAATCCACACACACCTTAGAACGATGTATTTATGTTTCTTGTCGGCCCCTCATCCACTTCTGGTTCAGCTCCCAAGTTGATTTGACCCTCAAATCCAAGTTGAATCCGAGTGGGGTGCTGGTCAAATACCTAAGGGTACCCTAAAGGGCCACTTGTTCACACTAAAGATAGGTTGGATAATGCCTCAAATATTTTCTATAAAAAAAGGCCATGGGTGCACTATGAATTTAAGAATCTCATTTTATTGTTATGATGCCTCTATTCTCCTACAAGGAACCTCTTTCCTTCTTGGAGCATACTAGCATCATCTCATTAAGCTATTCACCTCACCTCTTAACAGAATAAGCTTGTATTTCTTCACCATTTCCATTCTAGTTTTCTATTTGTAAGAAGAGCTCTCACATAGGGCACTGAAGAGCCCTCCCTTGGGAGAAGAGGGGAACCATAAGTCCCCCTTTTTCTTTGGTGTTTGCCCACTAATATAAACTCTCCATTGGTAGCATGAATATTGGTCAATTGTTTGATTAATTTTGGTTCTAATTTCCTTATGCATTGTAGTTTTGTTTCTTTAGTTGTTATTAGCTTAGTTCTTTATTTTTTTCTTTTGCTTGATGTGTCTAACTCTTGCACTAAATTTTGTCCTATTTAGCTGACCCAACTGGACTTGCAAGTGTCCCTCTTTTGTTCATTCAAGTGGTGAAAATGATACAATAGATTGACGACCATACTAGGGAAGGTATCAATTTCCTCCCTATTTGGGTTGTTTGAGAACTTCTTTCTTACTTATTTACCTTGCAGGGATCATAACCGGCCCAGTCCTACCTGCAAGGAGCTAAATTTGGAGCTGGAACAAGAGAATTTCATTCAAAATTTTCTTCCCAGGCGCATATCAGAATGTGCACAGATTTTTCATCCCACAGGCACATCTTCCGAGCACGTGCGCCAACAACATTGTGTTTTCCAGTGCATTTTTGTGCACATTTCACCAACAGGTCCTTGTTTTTATATGCATTGGCACCACATGCGCCTCTGTCTAAACTAGGACCCGCGCACCTGTCCAGAAAATCCAACATTGTAAGAGTTTTTTGTGATGTTTGGAAGGCCCCTAGCCTTCTAAATATTGATTCTATGCAATTTGTAATATGCACCACACTTATATTCTCTATCCACATGAAGGGTTAGTCAAAACATAGGCACGTAGGGGGTTAAAAAGAACCATATTTCTCCTCTTTTTCTTTCATATTGCGACATGGATTGCTTGTTTTGATTGTAAAAATTAAGTTAAGATCATTTGCTATCACATATATAAACACTTGCATTGGGACCAGAAATCAAACTTCAATCATTGAATATGCTCTTCTCTCGCACCATAGAGTGATCTTAAGAATCATAAAAATGATTGAGGGAAGATTTCATCTCCCTTAAAAAAAAAAAAACTTTAGGAGAGGACAAAGCCCCCTTAGGGCCCCTCTTAGTTTCTTTTTTCAAACATCTTAAATTTGTAAGGGCCCATACATGCCCACATGTTGCAAATATAGGATAGTTTTGGAACTACTTTCTTAGTTTACATCACTAGGGGAGTTTAAATATTATTGTAACGGGCCCATACATGCCCACATGCTTTCAATCTAGGATAGTCTTTTGAATCTTTCTTAGGTTAAATCACATTAGGGAGTTTGAAGGATTAAGTAAGGACCCATATGTCCACATGCTAGTTCTTTAGGGACTTTAAATTTCCGCAAGGTCGTACCAATGGCATCTAGTAATATAGTTAATCAAGACTTGTAAGGACCACATGAAGTCCACATGCTGCAAGGTGACACCTAACATATTAAAAATTTGGCACATTTTAACACTTTCTCACACACAAAGTCACTACTCACTCACATAATTTCATCTCGAATTATGGAGGTTGAAGTAGGTTTCCTCCAAAGGGATTCCAAAATGTCCCACTATTTCTTGAAGGAATTATCCACTCCCACTTAATTCAAACAAGATTGGTTCACACCCCTAATCTCTCAAACAACCACATCTAAATCTTTTCTAAAAACTCACTATGTTTTCCTGCACAAGAGGTGCCAAAATATTTTTTTTAGCCTAGGTAGGATCTCGAGGATAGACATCCAAATAACTCCCCTTTATCTGGTTCTCACATCTTCAAACATTAGAAGTTGAAAATAGGGAACTTTAAAATCCTCCAAGACAAGTGTTCCTAACACCATAAGGTAGGGAGATACCCATGAAGGGTCGAAGGCCGAGGTCCAATTTTTCTATGCATCCCCCCTTGAGGAACCCACCTCTTGGATGGGATCCATCCTGTCACACATTTCTGAGGCCAAAAATCTAAATGTCACACTTTGACCGAGGTACCTAGTGACCAAAATTTAGGACATATACCTAGGTGGAAATTGTGGGCTGCAATTGCACCTTGATTTGATTTTGTCTGGCTATTCAGAAATATCGTGAGTTCTTTCAGGATATGCACCCTCTACCCCTCATTATAACTGATTTTTTCATCCTTCACTAGTGCCTCTTTCGGTGGCTTTAGACCCCACTATTGAGTACTATTGGAAGGTCCAATGTTATTTGAGAGGAAGGACATTACGTCTTTTTAGGACATGAGCATTTTTTTTCTTTGTTCTCCCACGCAGACAAAATCCACCTACCCAAATGTATGCTTCTTTTCAATTGATTTATGTATGATGCTCTTGTGATTACATACGATTGTGAGATATATTGTGGAGGTCCAAAATTATAAAAATTCTCTTGTTCATGTATTGCTCTCATCACAATTTTCACACATTTCACTTTGCTAGTCGGACATCATAAGGGACCCACAGAATCCACGTCGTTCAAGATGTTTGCAAAATCTCCCTCCTATTATAGGAGGATTTCCTAGTTTTTCCAACTCACCGGCTCAACCCTCTCACACCCCTGTGAGTGATACTATATTGGGATCAACTTTTCTTGGTTCCACTTTACTTGGGTCCACTTCCCAAGGTCATCCATACACTATCTCTCCTTCACAAGAAGGTGAAGGGTACACTTCTTCTCAAGGGAGAATTACACCCCCACTAAACCCCCCTCAAGTGCCAGGTATACCACTTGCTCGAACTATGACTGAAATCAATCCTCCACCGCCACTCTAGATGCCATATTTGGCCTCCCTCAACATACCGGATTTGAGCAAGGTCACAATTGATCCTATATTGCACGACCCCACATGGCCTGCAATGCCTACCAAACTACCTTCGAACATTCCCAATTTTGACGGAAAGGCAGGAGAAGACCCTGCCAACCATGTCATGAAATTCTATCTATGCTGCTATTCAAACAACATCATGGACAACTCCATTCAGTTAAGGTTATTTCAGCACACAATCATAGGCTCTTCAACCAAGTGGTATGTAGATGAAAAATCATGGTCCCATGTGACTTTTGAATCATTGGCCAAATCATTTTTGACCTTCTTTCAACTACCAATTTGCCATGACAATGGTATAGAACTTCTCTCTGAGTTTAAACAAACCTCAGCCACACATATCGTTGACCACATTCACGAATGGCATCGACGATGTGATTTATGAAAAGCAGAAACCACTAAGAAACAATGCCTCGATTGGTTTCTCAGATCACTCGTACCTCTCCTTGACAAAGATGTGGCGTCCACCTTCCCCCAAACTGAAGAGGAAGCCATCATAAGGGCTCAACAGTACAACCTCATTTATTCACAGTCAGGATACTTATATACGACACTTCCTGACGCCCCGATACTTGTACCATTCGGCTAGGAAAAACTTGGGATGTCTCACTCAGCGAATGGATTGATTGGTACGACAACACACCACAACCCGTACACCCAACCACCCCCTATGTACGGTACACCCCAATATCCATCGATATATGGAAGACCCACTTATTACCCTCCTCCCCCTTATCGACAACCATACTCTATTGTTTACCTCCCACCCATGAGTGGACCCACATCGACACCCATGATGCGCCCAACTGTTCATCCAAGTTCTGGTACCCCCTCTACCTCAGCTTACACCCTGAGCACTAGTGAAAGTAATACACCTTCCTATGCACCCTATGGGTCAACACCACAAAATAATCCCTACTTTCCATTTCCTAGCTAATGTGAGTGGGAAATCCCGCTTACTGACTTAGCATTTAAGGGCTCTAATCATGCATGCAGAAAATGACCATTTAAAGGCCTCTACTTTTTCCTATTCTCCCAACACAAAACCCCACATTCAAGCAATACAAAGGTGCAAACAAGATTAGGTAACACTACCTTAAATCCTTTGTTTGATGTCGATCCCTTCACTTTCACTCACTCCTTGATTGCAAGCCTCCTCCCAAAGTTGACCTGCATTCACACATGGACAAACAAAGAGATGCAAACATGCATTTCATATACTAATTGTTGGGTTAGATGTGATAATATCATAAAATAAATACACAATTTGAACACATGATATGGTGAGACGAAAAAAGTATTCCTTTTTGTATTAATCTTCACAAGAGTAAACTTTACAATATGTTGTTGGCACTGCTCCTCGAACCTGGTCCTGGGCTCCTCTTCACAATGCACCAACTACTCAACCTCACAACACAATTGCAGGAAATTGGAGCAAAGGGGGGATAAATTTGGGCAGAGTTTCTATACTCTTCTTCTTCTTCTTATTCTTCCTCAAATGGGACCCCTACCCCTTATTTTATAGGCAGTTATCCGGTTGAATGACTGGTCATAGGCATTCAAACGGTTTTATCAATTTCTCGAAACTCTATTTCCTGTCTGCAACTTTCCATTTTTCATGCTTTTGTCAGTATACGCATGTTGTAGAAGGCCTGCAAGCGTATGTATGTGTGCATATGTGGGATATAGAAGGCCAGGGCACATGTGGATAAAAAAAGAGGGCTTTTTAGAAGAGCTTGGCTGAAGAAATTAGCAACTAGTAGGGCCAGTGGCCAGGTATGCAGGCTCGGTGAAAATTAGGTTTATAACAGATGCCCCCTAAAGTGTGAGGTCAAAAGAGCATCTGATGTCCGAAATAATTTACCAATCTTCATCAATGTGCCAAGCGAGTGAGCCTTTGGACCAGTATGCAGGAGCTGCCATCTGAAAAATAACAATTTGTCTCACCGAGGTGGGCATACCCATGCTCAGAACAAAAACTAAAATCATGGCTGCCAATCAAATACACTGCAGATCCATGTCATATAACTATATAAAGTGTATCCACGAGAAATACACAATGGATCTACATCTCAAAATCAAAAGATATACATGTATAGTATCCATCTTCAAGAAGCTAAGTGTCATCTGATGGCTGGAGATGACAGTTTTAGAGCTCGAGCAACAACTTCAAAATCTTCAAAACTTGAGTAAGAGTGTAATATGAGTGTACGACTTCACTAACCAGAGGTCTTTGATAGCTCGTCGTGAATAGACAAGAGGATATCGATGATCAGACATAAAACTTCATTGATTTTGAACAAGGATTTTGATTGGTATTTTAGGATGGTCGGGCATGAGGGCAAGAGACAAACTGTAGAAAGACCAACATGAGCTTGGTAAAAACTTCCCTTGGACAGTAGCACGACAAATGATCAGACTCTGGCAGCATGATATTGACATAAGTTGATGATGCAGGAGGCAACACCAACTCTCCTTATGTTTGGAAAAATAACCAAATGGAGGAGGACACAAATCTATGAGAACAACTTCATAAGGTCATACTATATCCCAGATCTTTGATGAACAAATGGAAAGATGTGCTTTGTACAAGGGTGACTCATTGTTCTACCAACAAAAAGAAAATACTTTTCTCTTCCTCTTTTTGGGGTATATTTGATTTTTTTGTCTTTTTTTTTTCAATGTTTTTGAAAAGGTTTGAAAAAAGAATAAAAGAATTTTACGTTACAAAGGAGGAACGAGTGTCGCAATCATACTAGTTCCAGGCTCAAGGAACACACTGATGCTCAGAGAAAAGGGACATATGCAGAAAATGGACACTCAAAAAAAACCTCCATGGGCCAAAGGTGTCAAGACGCAGAGGCAAAGTGCTACAGGGCTTGCGAATAAGACATGCTTCAAATGGTTTAGTTGAGAGCAACATGGAGCCAGCATTAGGCCAAAGACGCGGGTATGCGAATGTGGTTTAATAGGACACACAATGGTAATGTCCTTCGATGTAATTTTAATGAGTTGAGAGAAGGTAAGCTCGGACAGTTTTTCATTTTTAGAGAGTCTGAAAAAGCGTAAAAGAAGACTCCACTGGGGTACCTTTTTTCGAAAATATTCTAGTCGATTCGAAAAAGGGGTAAACTAGCACCGAAAAGACGACCATTCAAAATTATTTTAACGAGTGTGATAAAGACAAGATCACTCAACAATATTTTCATTTTTAGGGAGTCTGAAAAGAGCTTAACTATGGACTCCGTAAAGGATGTTCTTCTTGGCCATTTAATGAGTGTGAAGAAACAAGGTCACTTGATGATGTTTTCAATTTTAAGGAGTTTGAAAAGAGCTTAACTATGGACTTTGTGGGGGTGCCTTTTCCATAAATTCAGTCCCTCATGCCCGAAAAAAGGGGTAAAATTATACCTGAGGATACTCTTCTAGGAAACTGAAGTTCCTAGAGTATACCTTTGTTCGTACAATTAACCATCCAGACTGAAAAAGGGGTAAACTATTGCTAGACAGACGTGCCTTAAAATTTCAGTTTAGCGAGCATGAAGGTCAACAAGATCGCTTGGCAATCTTTTCATGTTTAGAGGGTTTGAAAAGGGCTTAAAAAAAGAATCGTTTAAAATTTTGGGAGTCTTGAGGGTGAGGTCAAGAGTGATAAAAAATCATGCAAATGAGGCTCAAACTCGTAATCAGGACAAGACTAACAGGGTCTCCCGAGGCTATAGTCATTACCAATAGCATGGATGCCGAAAATACAAGAAGGATCTAGCTAGGACATCCATGAAAGGGAAGGCTCTACCATGACATTACGTCACTTCTAAAGAAACAAAGATGGTTCCATGTCACAACTCAGTGGGTTCGATCCTATGGCAAAGCAATAAAGACAACGAGATACAAAAAGTGGAGATGGAATCCTAACTTAAATGCTCAAGTTGAAAAAATGATATTTTTACCAAAGGACCTTCAAAAGTGACCCAAATCTCCCAAAAAGTTCCCGATACCCGAATTGACCTCTATCATAACCTTCCCAAATAAACTCCTAAACCATACTAAATGATTTTCAGTTTAGAAAAAATGACAAGGGGGTCGAAAAAATGACAAAAAGGGGCCAAAAATCTATAAATAGAAGCTGGCAGCTCATTATCACCATTGCTGATTTGGGAAATTGAATCTGGAGCCAAAAACACCCCTTTGATAAAAGTGTTGATTCCGGAAGCTCCAATGGACAAAAAAAACTTTTGATTGGACCAATTAAGTACAAATTCACTCCTCTTGCATTTCAATTTTTATTTTATGCATTTTATTTTATTTTTTCAGGGGGCGTTGACCTTTAAAACAGATCGGCCCTAGGCATACGCGGGTTGTCTTGGGATAGCACATGTATGAACATGTGAAAAATAATTATTGCATGTGTGCATATGTGACTGTCACCACTACAACCTACGTATTCCCCCAATTGTGTGAAAAAATTAAAAAGCAATATCTAATTTCCCTCCTGAACTGGTACTTGTAGGATGTATGTTCACTGGAGGCAAAGAGAGCATGAAGACATTGAAATTTTGGTTGATGAGGACCCTAGTGTGACTGTTTCATTGACTCAATGCATGCTATTGAAATTCTACCAGTGTCCATTCATGTGGGCACAACCAAGGCTACTAAATGCCTTGATAGATTATTGGCACCCGGATGCAGAGGCCTTCATGCTTGAAGGTCATTCATTGACTCCGACGACAGAGGACATATGCTTCTTGACTAGCCTCTCGAGGAGAGGGGAACCAGTCAACTTCCGCACATTTCCTTCAGGCCTCATAACATAGTGGAGCTAATTGGGCTCGATTGTGAGGTAGGGACTGACAAAGTGAGCACACAGGTGCCAATCAACAAGATCTTTAACCTATCACTGAAAGTGATAGTACTACTGATTGGGTGGATCACTGGATCTGCTTCTCTTCACCAAGCATCCCGGGCACACATTCATTGTGCCGTGTAGTGCTTGAATGCACACTTGTTTGACTGGAGCATGACATTACTTGACTGCATGAAAAGGTAGTTAACTGAGTGCCACATGCGGAGGCACAAAAACTTTGGGTTTGGGACCATACTTTGTGCATTCTTCTTCAAGAGGGTGCCTAATATTAGCCCTCAAGATATAGCACAAGGGAACATAGCCACATTCCCAGCCGTATGTAGATGGGTGGCCACTATTTCCGCGACA